>PVKA01028358.1:0-29474 GCA_004027165.1 Ctenomys sociabilis
GGTCAGGGGATCCGGGGAGGTGTTGGTGAGTGGGACCTGAGGTTTCAGGCCAGTCACTGACTTGGAGGGGTTGGGGACAGGGATCCGCGTAGTGCGTGTGGGAAGAAGCCAAAGGTTCTCCCTCAGACTCACCACACTCTCACTGATCTGGGAAGCCTGGTGAGTCCTGTAAATTCGCTCTCTCTGGGAGAGCTTGGCGCAGGATCCAGGAGGTCGCTGGAGTCAGCCACTGTCTCAGGCTGGTCTCAGGGGCTGGGCAGGTTCTGGCGGGATGGAGCAGGATGGCGGAGTCGGCCGCGCTGTCTCTGGCTGGTCTCAGGGGCTGGGCGGGGCAGGCGGGATGGAGCAGGATGGCCTATGAATACTTTATTATTGTTATTGTACTCTGGGGTGGAACCGTGGTTCCTTTATTTAGATAATACTTATAAGATCATCAAATTGATTAAATGGAAAAAAATGAATGATTTCTTCTTGGAAACTCAGCTGAAGTGGAGAATTCTTGAGCTCCATCATAGTCACCCTTGGAGAAGCTATGGTGGCAGCTGAGCAGCTCCTGCCCAGGCTGAATGGTGGTGAAATGCCTTAGATCCTTAAGTAGCTTGACCCCAATCTGCTTTTCCATTGGCTTCTGCTTTCCTCCCCTCTTGTTTCTCTCTGGACCAAATAAAACTATTGAATTAAGTGCAATGTAGAGGTGTAGTAGAATCCTAGACAGTTGGCATTTCAAATGAGATTGTACTTCACTGTTGAGGTCCAAATCTCTTTGTTTGATCTGTAGTCTATTTAATCCTGTTTAAATTCAAAATTGAAATACATTTTTATCTGTAACAAAAATTCCTAATGAAACTAATGTCACTCAATAAAGTGGTAGTTTTTATACTTCAAAAAAAAAAGAAAAGAGAAAGAAAATCATCACATGGTTGGGATTTTGATGTCCTTCAGTGCATTTCTTTGCCAGGGTTCTGTCATAGTAGTTAGGTCTTCATTGCAAAGAGTTATGGAAAGGGAGTGGTTATCAGCATGAATGGAGCTGAACATCCTTAATGTTTTGGACTAAATATGTTTGCACTTCTAATTTATTCTAAAATAACTTTGATTTTATTAAAAAATAAAAAAAAATGTAACTACTTTAGTGGGACATTCAATTGTGCAGCTAATATAAATGTTACAGATGTGTTTCTCTGGCTCTCAGGGAGAAACCCTGGAACATTTTGTGTCTCTATTTCCATTGTACTTATCTACCTGGATTAGTATGGAGCCAAGAGACAAGCACAGCACAGAAAACATTTGGTGATATGAGTGTCCCACATCACACAATATGGAAGAATCCTTTCTTGGGGCAGAAAGCTGTAGTCCTGTCTTATTTCTTTTCTACTCCCAGCTCCACTCCTAAATGACAACAACTTCTTAGCATTTATCTAATTAGCTTATCCAGAGGTAAACTAATATCTTTATGAACCATGCTGATATAGCTACTGCTTATATCAGACTTTAGAAATTACAGTACATTTAAAATTGTCTCCTAATACATGGGATGCAAATTTCTCATCTATCTGTAATACTCCCTTATTCAGACATATAGATAGATATATAGAAATAGAGACAGATGATAGACACAGAGACAGAGAGAGAGACAAAGAGAAATAGATATATGGGTGGATACATTGTCTATTACTTTACTTTAAATTCTACGTAAAAATTTCAAACATTTATTTTTATTCTATCATTTCTATAGACCACTTTGTTCTTCACCCTAGAAGATGGAAGCATATTCTACCATACGTAGAATGACTGTCATCATTTCTTGCTGGAAACTTATCGTAATGTATACATTCAAGGTCACACGACTCAATGTGAGCATCTTGAGATTATAGATTGATTTTAAAAGATGAAAAAGAAAAAAGTCTCAGTCATTGTGAGAAATACTGTTAGCTTCCCAGTGAAGCAGTAATATGATTGCATATTGTTTTCTACATTTCTAATATCAGTGCTGTGGTTTACAAATATACCAGTATTCAAAACAAGTTTATCATCTTGGCCTATAATTTATAATACACTACAAATCATACTTCCGTGCCATAGCTTGACTTCTACTTGCCTTTCTTCTTTCCTTGTGTTTCTTTTCCTTCTTGAAGTTCCAACTGCATTATTTTCTTCTTTCTTTGCTCTTTACAGATTACAAAAATTTTCTAAGTATCTTGGAGAAATATCAAAGAGCTGTTTCTTTGTCAGAGATATGGGGCTATTTCCTTAATAATCACATTTGTATGACAGTATGAAAATTAGTTTCTTTATTGCTGTGGTAACTGGATTTTGAAGACTAGTGATCAGGGCTTTCAACAATATATGAGAATAGTGCTTGAATTCTAGGCTTCCCTTTACATCTTGTTACCAAGACAACAGAGCACTGTCTTAATTCTGTGGACACCAATACCATTTTGCCTGTCAAAAAATCATCTTATAATTCTGAGCCACCCATTTTTGAGAATTTGAAGAGGAAAATGAATTCCAGAAAATGTCCTAGAAATTTTGACATCAGAGCCAAAGTGCTGTTAGTTCACAGTACAGTTTGATCAATTTTGTCATTGAGACATTTGAACTTTAATTACTTCCGACACAACCTTGGGAAGCCTCTTTATATGTGATCTCTGAGGTATTTGGTTCATCTTGTGTCCTTCTAGAATACGTAATTGAATGATCTCTGAGAATATGGTGATGAATGAGATAAAGATCACAGCTGGCTGATGCATAATTGCCACTTGATTTGAGGGATAGTTAAACATATTTTAAACTGCCAGATGGTGCGTGCATCCGACTGATACGTGGTGGAATCACTGGATATAGCAACACTGACTGCTTCCTGCCTGCAGTGATGCGGGTGGGGGTGGTTGTGCAAGGGCTTAAAGATATTCTAAAACATTTCAAAACGTAAAAGCTAAGACAAGATCTGATCCTGCTGATTTTTAATTAAAAGATGTTATAGCTTCTGCTTCTCAATATGCCCTGTGATATTCTGCATGGGCACAGACGTTCCTGGTCCTTTCTGTGACGAGATCCTTTCCTGACAATGATTTTTTTTTCATGGTCGAATAGCAAACATGGGAAAGAACATACATAGCATAGCAGAGAGAAAGACTTAATGTATCTGACTACTAAATTGATGGATATGGTAGGAATGACAGAGAAAAGATCCAGAACACTCTAGAATCCAAAAAACTCCTACACAAAATATGTCTACAATAAAACTCTAAAAATAGAATGGTTTACTTCCTCTCTGAATGGTTTCAATGCAATTTTCCTGAGTCAATAACTATTTGAATCTCCAGGTTTCGATTTCTACAGGGCTTCATGGATCACTAGGAAGGAAGGTGACAATGGGTCTTGAGTACGCTTTGGTAAGGAGAGAAAAGGTGGACATCTCTTATACCTAGGCCATGGAGTTGTCAGTCCTGATATTGTCAGTTAAGCTGTTCTCTCGTGAAAGGCTCCATTCCACATAAAATGCATTCTAGTTAAAGAAAAGTTAAGTGGAATAAGGTTAAGAAATCAAATGTCCTAGATTCCCTTAAGCATAGAAGCAAAAGAGCAGAGTAGAATTTTTTTCCAAAGGTCAAGTAAATTAATAATATTTTCTAGGCAATGTGTAAGATTATTCATTTTGATTTAGTCTGGAGGGCTTAGTCCCTGTTTTTGCATATCTGAGGAACTTTCTTGTGAAAAATGGACTTGATTTATTATGTGTAGCTTCAGGGAGCAAAAGTCAGCCCCATGGGCAGCTGCTTAAAGCCTCAGAGGCAAATAAATATCCTGTTTTGAGCATATTTGAAAGATCAAATGAAGTCTTTTATGAAGCAAGTTAGTGCCTCGTTTTATTTTCATTTTTATTGTGTCTTTTTTTCCTCTTAATTTAAATTAAATTTTAGCCCATTTAACTATGTGTATTTTCCTATGCAATGACATAAAGCACTAAGTAAATAAATAAGTTCCTAAGCCATCAATGAATGAACCTCATAGCAGAGCAGATTTTCACATGGTACTAGAAGAGGGTCCCAAAAGCAGTGGCACTCTGCAGGCACTGTGGATTATCACTCAGTCTGCCATTGCCACAAGGATAGGGATCCTATGAGTTATGCCATGGGTGGAGGACATGTATTTAGCAGAATCATAATGAGGTAAGGATTTTTTTTAAAGCCTTATTTCCCATAAGTATATGGGCTAATAAGGATGATAAAAAGAGGAATCTAAAGAAAATAGATACATCACAAACATTCCTTCTTGGACACCATCGCTAATTTGTGTTGCTTTTGCTGAAGATGGAAGGATAAAAATCACTTTTTCAGTTTCCTCTAAATTGCCCGGATAACAATCACAAATGATTATGCTTAGAATTTTGAAGCCAGCTGCTTTACAGGGAACTTGTTTCCCGTCAGCTCATTTAGGATGTAGGCTGGAATTGAGGCAGAAAAATTTGAAAGACTTGGCCAGCACGGCAGCCAATCAGCAGCCAGGATAAGAAACACATTTCAGTTTTCTGTCATGCAGGGTAATTTGCCATTCACTGGAATATGCTCATGATGACACCGACTAAGGTGTGATCGAGTTGTAGCTGTATGCACATCTAAAAGGATGATTGTGATAAGTAGTTTTTAAAACAAGCCGAATTCAAATACTTACAATTGGTGCTAATGGAAGAAGGCAGACTTATTTCAGACTAACATTCAATGGGCTACACACATTGTCCACACAGAACTACTAGGAGAGATGTGGTTTAAAAATAAATCCAATGTGAGCCTTACCTTAGATTTAATCTTAATGTAATCCTCACATAACTATAGTATTTTCTGATACTCCTTTTTGAGGTACAAACCTATTTCTCATGCCATCATCCCTTCTTGTTTTCCATTATTTCTGAGTTAATAACTAATGTACGAACTTCCCACTTTATTGAGAGAGAACTTAGGGAAATGTGGCAGCCATTTCCTGGGGAAGGGGGTTGTCTTAGATAGGCCAGGACTAAAGAGGTGTGCTTGTGTGAATTTGTACCATTTGCAGAGGAATCACGAGACTGCTGTATGAGAATCTGGCCCAGAGTGCAGAGGAGAAAGCAAAGAGAAGAACTGCTTTGAGTTTTCAAAATATTATGAAGTCCCCTAAATAGGACTAACAGAATGTGATTGCAATAAGAAATGCATTTGCGGTATAATTTTTGAAGTCAAGAAGTAAGGGGTGGTTACAGATAGTGAGACATACACCTTTTAAGCAATCATTTTTCTTCTAAAGTCCAAATGCTGAGAAGAACAGTCAACCCACATATGTCAGAGATACTCAGTTTTTGTTTTTAATTCATTGCTCACCATGCTTGCTTAATGATGAGTCTTTCAGAGTCTCCATCTAGGGTAGAACTTAGATTGGAAGTTATATTCTCCAGTGACATAACCATACTGCACTGTAATTTGAACCATCATCCCAATGTGATTTTTAAAATACAGTAAATTTAGAAAACATGTATGGGAGGTTTATGAGTGATACCTGTTAATGATACTATATCACTAAGAAACTCCAAACCTGCTGCAATCTGCGGGAGCTGTGTTCTCTAAAATCAAAGAATAAATTTTTAGGAATAATGGAAGTCAAGAGTGGGAGATATTTATTGAGGGAAAGAAAGCATCTGTCTGAGAAAGAGAAGGGGACCCAAGTGGGTTGTCAAGAAACCTGCCTTTCCTAGGGATTTTTATAGAGCAAATCGCTGCCATGAGATGGGGAAACAGGGAAATCTTGAGGAGGACATGAGGTGGAACAAAACTATGGCCCACCAATAAGGTTACAAGCATAACTGCTCAGATAAAATTGATCACATTGGATCAACTGGGTAAATGTGTCTTGTAGGAAGCAGGCATGAATACAGAACAGGGTCCTTTCCTGTAAGGGGTGGTTTAGTGACTCTTCCCCAGTGGTTTTTTTTTTTTTTTAACAGGGTCTACAGTGTCTTACTATGTAGACTTGTAATAATTCTCCTGTTTTCAGCCTCCCAAGCTCTGGGATTACAGATGCGCACCATTATGCCATCTCAATTGTATCTCAGCATACCCCAAAGGTGAGGCTGGCATGGCATGCTGTGGGTCGAACCCGAGCCAATGTGCTCTGCATAAGGAGACACTTTGGCCTGCTGAGCTATCTGGCTGGCCCTAAGACTCATGTTTGAGTCTTTTAGGGATACAAATGGAAGAATGAGTGACACTGTGCACCGTGAGCACCTTCATTTATTTTTGCATCTTTATCCATCTTAGCTCAAAAAGAATTTTAGTGCTTATAACACCTCAGCTTTTCTTTTACAACTAGGACTATTAGAGCTATAATGGAGGTTATTGCCATCATGAGAATAGTGTGTTTTCTATGAAGTTAAAAAATTTATACTATTCATGTTATTGTTTTCTCCTTTGCTGTGTGACTATGACTTTTTATTTTAATTTTTATAGTGTAAGTTTCTTCATGTTGGGGCTGGGGATGTGGCTCAGCAACATAAGCGCCTGTCAGACAAGTGTAAGGCCTTAAGCTCTATCCCCAGTACCAAAAATAAATGAATAATTGAATAAAAATAAAATAAATACTTTCATGTTACTAATGTGTCATAGTTTGAGTATTTCAAGAAGAACAATACAATTTAGGACAAATATTTCATAAGATTATTATAATCACCCAAAGAATCATAGACAAAAAGAGTAAAGGAGATCAGTGCACAACAAAAGACCAAAGAATTTGGGTGAGAGCCAAGAATCCCAGGATAATGCTCTGCATGAGTGCAGTTTAAGACCTAGAGCTCATGTCAGTGCTTCCTACAAGTCCAATGAGAGGCCTAGCGCCCACGACCATGTCTCATGAAGGCCTGTCTCACAGATCTGCACCAGGAAGGCACACAGGAAGCTAGAAAGTCTATGCCAGCAGGATGAAGGATCTGTTAAAAGGCTGAGGGATCTGAACAGGAGCCAGGAAACAAGGATCAATTGAAAAACCAAAGCTTCCCTGAAAAGCACCACAGCCATGCTCAGCAACAGTAAGGTCCAGAGCTCTTCTGATGAGGAGGCAAGCTGAGTTCCCATCAGGAAAGCCAATGCAACAAGCTTCTCCAGGAGGCTGAGCAATGCACCCTCCTCCCCTCAGGATCTAGGAAACAATGGTCAAAGTAGGACCAGAGCTTCCCAAAACGGGTTGCAGCCATCCTTGGAGACAACAAAGTCCTGAGCTCGTCCACTCATGAGAACAACCAAGTTCACCACGAAAGCCAGCATGACAGAGTCCTCTAGCAGAAGAGTCCAAGAGAATCAGCAGCTTTCACCACCTACAGCAGCCTCTTGTGCTGCTGGTGACAATCTTCAGGTGGGTCTCCCACACCCAGCACCATACTAGTTCCATTCAGCTGGGTGTAACAAACTGACCACCAGTCGGTAATCCATAATTGAAGTACAAACACCTTACACTGGAATACATGTGATCAACCATGTATGTGTGTGTGTGTGTGTGTGTGTGTGTGTGTGTGCGTGGTATTAAATAGTTTCTACCCTTCCGTGGCTTCTGCCATTTGGTCTTGAAAAGATGCAAACAAGGTATTTATTTTATGCACCTTAGTTTGTGTTTTATCATGAGAATCATTCTGGTGTTTGAATAAGGACTGATAAGTCACTGTGCCAGTTCTAAAGCAAAACCTTAAAAGAATTTAGAGCTTACTCTTTAATCCTCCATGACCTGCCAGGACAAGAGCATACTCAGGAGGGTCTTTTCTTTTCACTTTCCAACATTTAGAATGAATATATATATGGAGAAGTTTTGCAGTTCTAGATTTTAGCCTGAAGCAAAGATGCCCTTGGGAACCTGCTGACCCTTGGGTGAGAGAAAAGATCCATGGTCTTGTAAGTCAGTAAGTTTGGTATGCAGAATTATTTAAGTAGCAAAATTAATAATGTATTATGCAATACATCTGGGGCAGTAGGCATGCAAAAGCACTAGAACTCCCTTTAAATATGGTATCATTATGACTGTTTAAATTCATACCACACTGTTTAGATCATTTGGAGGAAGTATAAGTGGTTATGATTAGTAAATATGTGTATTACTAATACTGAAGTGCTGGTGCACCCACCATGAAAGTATTGGAGAAAAGTGCAAAGAAGAACATAGGAAAGAATATAGGAGGTGTGTGTGTGTGGTGGTGGGATTTAGAAGATTTTCTAAAAGAATTGTTCCTACAGAAAAAGACAAGTAAAGAAAATATTTAAAAGAAGTCAAAGAGGCAATTCATTGCATATTAAAAAATAAAATGTAATTTGGAACCTATTTCATCCAGATTTCTTTCTTTCTTTTTTCTTTTTTTGGTGGAACTGAGGATTGAACGCAGGCTCTTGCACTTGCCAGGGAAGCGCTTATTCCACTCATCCATCTCCCCAGCCTCCTCGAGATTTAACTTAGCTTGTTAAGGTGCCCTCATGGTAGCATAGAGTATTTCAGGGCGAGTTTATTAGCTCACTGGGATGGGGAGACACACAGCTGTGGGTTTACATAGCACCTGTTGTGTTCAAGAAGCATAAAAAGGCAAATGAGAAAATATTTATGAAGAATCTAGCCTGATTCTGGCACATAGAAAATACCTAATAATTTTTTTTTTTTTTTTTTTTTTGCTTTTCTCTTTCCTTGACCCAAAAATGCTAGTGCTTTTTCCTCAACCAGGGCTACAGTTTCTTTTTTTTCCCCATTTGCTGTGACATCTTGAAGGTAGAGTGATATTTTACTAATAGTTGTATCCTCTGCAGATTGTAGGAGACACAAGAATGTGTCAAAAACATTTTTTTTCTTCTAAGAATAAAAGCTGAAGGTGACAGCCCAAAACCTTCTCATACACTTCCTGGCTTCAACAGTGGATACATTTTTTTTTTTAGTGGATACATTTTTTAAAGATTCGCTCCTTATTGCTTCTGTTAACCTTGTTTTTGACACATGCTATTGGGAACTTCTGGTTTCTGATGCCTAGTTTCAATTTCTTGTAAAAAAAATCCTATTCATTAGGAAGGAAAATCCTTTAAATAAATACAAGATTTATTTACTTAATTGATTTACTTGATTTTTTTTTTAACCTAGAAGTAAACAGAACTAAGGAATATTGTATTTTAAGTCTGGTGAATTTCCACAAGAGAAGGTGGAAACTCTGAGCCTTGCATTATCTAGATCCTATAAAATGCTTTATAGAACACAGATTTTGATTTGTACAAACCATGAACTAAAGTTTTCACAGGACAGGAAGAAGAATAAGGTATTCTGCATTCTTTTGGAGTACAGTCTGTGAAGGGGAGTTAAGAGACCCATACAAACCAAAACACAGAAAATGATGACTGTAATGGCATAAATGACATTCAAGTGGAGAAACACTTTGTATTCTGCAAGGTTCCAGAAAAAACAGTGTACCTGTAGCCAAAGACGGTCAGAGAAAGAAAAGAAATCAGCGCACTCAGAAAATTGTTCAGAGTCAGGTGTGGAAATTTTCAGTCTTAAATATGTACCCGATTGGGAGGGAGCTGCATGACTACACAGTCGATATGAAATAGCATTTTCTGCATACTTTAGTTGCCAAATGGAATAGTAATCTGAGGTGTCAATGAGTTCTTACTCCAAGTCTTGCCACATACTAAGTTTTCTTCTGAATTTTGTAGAAACATTGTAAAACACAATTTCATGACAACAGTTAATATACTACATATTGTTTTCTTTAAAGTGGTTGCTCAGGGTACAAGATATGAGCATAAAATGTCTCCAGTGTATATTAGCACAAACCTTCCTTTTAAATGAACTAAGCTATACTAACAGTATAATTGACTTGCACCGCTTCCTTTTTTTCCTACTGTACCTTCAGTACACCAATCCTAATACCCTTTTCCTTTTGAATAATTTCTTCTATTTTTATATATCTATTGTACATTTTAGACCTTACTTTCACCTTCAATTTCTCATACTAGGGAGGCAATATGATGTTTACACAAATAAATCTGATTTATTTCACTTCTGATTATGACTCAAGTTATACCCATTTATCCATTTACTGATAAACGTTTCAAGTTTATCCTTCTTCATGGTCCAGTAATATTCGAAAGTATAAATATAACACATCTTTTTTATTCATTATTCATGTGTTGGGCCTCTGAATTATTTCCGAGATTTAGCTAATAGAAATTTTGTTGCTATAAATATGGGTGAATCATCTGAAACTGATAAAGGCCATCTATGAAAAACCAGCAGCCAACATCATACTAAGTGAACATAAACTGAATGTGTACTAGTTTTAAAGGCACTCTGGGGACTCCTTGCTAACACTTGGGAGGCTGCGGTCTGGCCACAAGGAGGGAAAGTAGTACAAGGGTTCCTGCAGCGACAGCACTGGGGCCTGCGGATGAGTACTGCCTGCTTCCGTGTTATGATTAAATTGGAATGGAAGACGATTTCCTTTCTAACAGCTTTCTACTTCCTCAAGTTGTTCATCTTGAGGAAGATTTTTTATTTTACATTTTTTCACAGTGGGTAGTGTGAACGAAAACCATGCTTTAATAACAATAATTGGAGCCAAAGCATGTGTTAGCTTATGATGAATCAAATTATTTTCATATGTTAAAGTCATTCATTTTTCACTTCTACAAAGGACAAAATAAAATAATATAAAACATTAAAATGAAGAAAAAATTTATACCAACATCATAAGGCTGAGGACCTTCCCTCTGCACATTTAGATTTTTTGTCCTGGTTCCCGATGCACAGGTCTGACGCTCGCATAAAGGTGGCCGTGAAGCGCTCATGCTATGCTTCCTTATATGTTCAAACAAGCAAAGCATCTCCACTGAAGCGTCATTAAACGATACCGGCCGCATCCCACAAAGTCAGCCCCGCAAAATCTGACAGCAAAATGTGCAGGTGTTTTACAAACCAGTTAGTTGCTCATCACAGTCATTATTTAAATTATAGAGCAAAAATGAAATAATTCTCTAAAGAAAGGCAATAAATCTTCAAACCTCACTATGATTTTTTGCTGAATGTTTGAGGTTACTTGCATGTGCAAATACAATTAAAAGTTGCACTATTGCCCAAGGTTTTCTAACTGCACATTTGATGAGGTCACATTCGGTGAGTTGAAGTCAGCCATGTGAAGCTATTTAAACTATAGAAATCTGCATCTGTAAGTGCTATGATAAGGGCTTGATTTATTGTTTCGTTGATTGTCTAGACTTAAGAAAATGGTGAAGAAAATGTCAGTAATGAAAATTAAACTTAAAAGTGTATGTCTAGTAGAGAAGATAAAAGAAGTTTCAATATAATTGATAGAATTTATTTAACAGTCAGAACTAGTTTAATTACAGATCATGTATCACACTAAGCAATGATAACTGTATTGTGAAAAGGATTACTCGATTGGTATACAACTCTATTTGCTAAATCATGATTGAATCGGTTGGACTGTACGTGAAAAGTTTTGTTAAAAGCTAATGAAGGTGTCTAGTGAGGATAAATTGGAACTTAAAAAAATGATACTTATAAATTGTGTACTATACATGTTTTATATTTTTAAAACTTATACAATTATTCATACATGTGTATCTATGCATTTCTTTTACCAAAGAATTGTTTTATAGGCATGTTATAGTGCACACACACACACACACACACAATCAAGTTTTCTTCCTAATTTAGAATGAATAACTGAATAAGATACTTCTTAACAAATCCTTATTAAGCTGGAAAATTGTTTAGCTTTCTAAGCTTGGTTGGCAAAAATAATAAAAAAGGAAAGAAAAAAAGAAATCTGTGGATTAAAATAGTATTTGAACAAAATGGAAACTGTGATCCCTCAAGGTCATTTTAGTGCTTAATTAAGTGACATGATACTGGCAGCTGAAGTGTGAGAGGGTGGTAGATTAGATTCAGCATGAAAGTTTCCCTGGTATATATTGTCTATTATGAAGCATGACTCTATTTTAAAGACTTAGAATTTTCATGTCTACTGAATTGGAGTCCAAGATTTTAGGCTTAGAATGAGATTTAGAAAGATAAAGGGTCTTTCTTTCATTCATTGAAGGACTAGTAGGGGAAATCTAGCATTTGTAGTTCAGAAGAAAAATACAAAATAAAGCAAAACAAAGACGAAGCATGACATTAAACAACAGACCAATTTTGGAAAGCAAGGTAATCAATATGGGATAGTGTCATTTCTTAATCTATGTATGATCTTGAAAATGATTCTGATAGACCTATGTCTCAGTTACATTTTTCTCATTAATGGAACAAAATACCTGATACCCTAAATTAAGAAAAAAAAGGCTTTAGTGGATGTTTCATCCATGCTCCCCTGGCTCCAAGGCAGACTGGCACGTGGCAGAGGGCAGCAGTTCATGGTTCCGGAAGACAGCAAAGAAGGAGGGAAGCCAGCAGCTGTGGCACCAGCAGGCCTCTCTCCCTTGCTTCCATGCTGACTGTGAGGACTGGAGCTCCTCCGAGGAAGTGGCATGCAGAATCCTTCCTCAACCCCTTCATTTACCCCTTTTGCGCAGTGTCACACTAGGGCAGGCCCTCCACGTCCCAGGAGAGGCCTCCATGCCCTAGGACATGGAGTTCTGAGCTGATCCAGCTAAGCTTTGAACCCCGCAAGTTGATGCATGTGTCAACCACTACAACTGGTAAACCATATATTTATTAGAGAGACTATATTTTCTTGACATAAAGACTTTGAAATACATTTTTAGTTAGTGGCATTTGGGGATTAGGTCAACAAGAGGCTAATTAGTTTTAGAATCAGTATATATAAATTGATAGTATTGATTATATATTGCTGCAGAGAAAGTATTACACAATTTAGTGGCTTAGGGCAATGAAGTCTTATGTGCCATGTGTTATGGTCTATTTATGGAATGCTTGTGTGGCTTTTGGACTTTGTTATGTATGCTTTTTACTAATTCTGAGTATTAACTGGGGCAGAATTCGATGTCTAATGAATCTTCACCTGTATGGCAAGATAATGTTGAGATTGCTGAAATCTAGGAGCTTGCCATCTAACAGATATACTTTATAGTTCTACTTGAGCTGTTTTTCACAGTGGACAAGAGTAGAAATTACAGGACTCCTGAGGCCTATTCCTAGAGTAGAATAGGGACAGTATTAATCCTGTCACATTTTATGGGTCGAAGAACTCCCTGTGTACTAGAGAGACAAGGAGAGAGGCTCTGAATCAGAGAGGCTCTGAATCCCTTGTCGTGGGGAGCTGCAAGGTTTCATTGCTATAGATTCTCAACAAGAAGGTCACCACTGTCTGCTAATAGTCAACCCTAGTCACACCACCTACAGAGCCTGTGAGGCATGCTTGATGATCTTTCTTTGTAGGTTTAGTTGTTGGTTATATTTTAATTATTAATTTTGTCATTCCACCTGCCTGAGACCAAATTAACTCATAATTTTCAAGCATTAAAATATATAGCGTGTCACAGATGGATTGCTCTGGCCAACAGATTGCATTAAATGATCATGGTGATAAAATTCAAGGTGTATATTCACAGTAATTTCAAGTCTCTGACACTGCTTATCATCCAGGCTGGGCTTGTGGTCAGTGGCTTTGTAGCTGAGTGCTGGGCAGAGACTAGAATGTCCTTTCTGTCCAAACAGGTTAGATGTGTCTATATTTGGAATTTGTCCTCTATTACTTCCTTTTTTATAAGCCAAGTTCCTTGATCTTTTAAGTAAGAAGAAACTGAACTATAATGTCACTTGTATTGGTACAAATATATTTTGAATAGCTTCTTTAGGAAGTAAAATAAGCAAAACAGAAGACTGGAGATTGCCAGGACTTTGAAGTGGTTGTGGTGAATGTTAGCAAGGAAATAATTTCTCTAATTTCACAGTCATATTCACCTTCCTGATACCCCTTTAATTCTGAGCTGTGTCTCACACCCTAAGCACCCAGGAGAAGATCATCGAGGAAGACTGTCTTGGGGATTTTTCATGGAAAGAGATGAGAACTGGCCTTCTTTCTGGAAGGGAAACAGAGAAATGGGAAGAAGAGGATTGGGCTGGGCTGCAGTGTCTTCTTAGCCCTAAATTAAGGTGTGAAGGACAATTCTAAACGTGGAAGTTTTGACTTTGCAGTTCATGGGAATATAGGCAGGGAAATCTTTTGAATGAGTCCAGAATGCAAGTGTTGGTGCCAGAAAGATACCAGATTCTACCACCTAGGGGATATTTGGCATGATATTTAATTTATTAAGATCTGAAAGAAATAAGAAACAAAACTGTCTCAAAGAGTCATTAAGAGGAAGAAATAAGTTACTGTCAGTATTTAGCACAGCCGTTACCTCTATTGAGTTCAAAATACCTGGGAGCCATAGTTATTATTAGGTGTAAATAGACATTAACATGACAAAAATGTAGAAATTTTAAAGCACAATGTAACTAAAAGTCAAAACATTAAAATCATTTTATGAGATATCTTATACTACATATTTATGTATGCTATTCAAAATTGTATTTATTTTAATATAAATCTACAAGTAACTGATTTGTTTAGTAAAATTATGCCAATAGAAGGAAAATAGAAAATTATTGTACTTGTGTCAGTTTTGAATATTTACAATTAATTATCTTGTAATCCAATTCCTTGTTGAAAAGTTTTCTACTACAGATATAATATTAAAGGAGAGGGACAGGATTACATGTAGATTTTTTCTTGATTTTAGATGCCAATTATTTCTCAGCAAGAAGTTTGCTCACTTTGAGATCTCTCGTTTGGTATACTCTTTTCATATTTTTTTAAATTTTCTAATACATTTTTCTGATTCATACTTTTGCAAAACAAAGGACTTTTTTATAACCATCTTGTCTCAGTCTCATGAAGCTTGTAGCATGAGGTTCTTTGCAAGAGTTATTGAAATTTTTGAATTTTCTTGTGTCAAAACTCCAAAGCCTACAGAAAGTATATTTATAACAAGAACATTTTTTCCTTAAAGCTCTATTTTCTTCTTATTTGTATTGCTTGGTTACTTTACCCTTTATTAAATGACATTGCCATGACAGAGAATGAAATCATAGCCTCTTAGGAAATTTTTATTTCAGACATAATTTATTAAAAAAAACAGTGGAAGTAGGAGTAGTCTGAGATAGGATTTTTTAATCAATCTAGATCTTCCATTTGCAATTATAGGCTGGTTCCTCAGCCCCACTGCCAACTTCTAAGCATTTATTTTTGTGCAGTGAAATGCACCCAATAAAGGAACATGTTAAGAAGGAACTTAATGGTTAGATGGAGATGACAACATGATGTCTAAAGGATCCTCGTGTGTTTCTTATATACAAATGTTTGAAGCAGACCAGTGCTGATACAGAGAGAAAAACTGATCTCAGGTGGGTGACCTCCAAATGATATAGGGCACCTCCAAATGACATAGGAAAAAACAATCTCTGGACACGACCTGCATGAGTTTGTGTTCTCTAAAATCGAAGAATGAATTTTAGGAACAAATGAAGGTTATGAGCAGAATAGATTTATTGAGGGAAAGAAAGCTCCTGTCCAAGAGAAGGACAGGTGGGGTGCCCGAGTGGGTAGTTCCCCAGGAAGCTGTCTCTTCCAGGGGCTTTTATAGAGGAAAACCATGTGGTGAGGCAGGTCTAAGGTGGTGAAGACATGGGAAATCACTTAGGTGGGCAAGAGGTGGGACAAAACTGTCCAACCAATGGGATTACAAGCACCATTGCCCAGGTAAAATTGATTAAGTTCAGGAACAAATAGGGAAGTGAGTCACGTAGCAAGTGGGCATGAATATGGGACAGGGTCTCTTCCTGTTGGGGATTGGGCTAGTGACTCAATAGGGCTCTGTCAAGGTGATGGATACCTATTTAGAACATCAATTTCTGATGCCTATCCTTAAGGAAGTATGTAGCTGTGTTTCCTCTTTGTCTTGGTCTTGAGGTGTGGCCCATAAGGAGTATCTGTCTCTTCCAAGTTTCAAAGTAACTCTGTTGCCTACAATGGTGCCATGGTTATACATGCTGGTAATCCCATCATTTAGGGAGGCTAAGGCAGGAGAATCTCATGTTTGAGCCCAGACTCAGCAATTTAGCAGTACCCTGAGTCAAAATGCAAACAGACAAAGTAACTAACTAAAAAAAGTTGGGGATATAGAAGTGAGAAAGCTCTGAGTTCAATCTCTAATAGCAAAATGTATAAACATTTTAAAGAATAAAACAGCTGATCACAAAGGAGTACTTCATAAGGTTACACTTGGGCAAAAACTTACATTTGGACTTGGTGTTTCCAAGACTCTAGATTGCAAGATGTTGGTATTCTCCCCAGCTGTGTGTTGAAATATGCAAGGTTTGGATGGAAGTATAGTGCTTCAGCTACGTAATGCAGCATAAAAAAGCATTTCTAGACAGTGGCTTATTGTAATGACTGCATTTCTTTTGCTCACTGTTCTGTATTTTGGGCAGAAATCACTCATTGCTACTGAGTGAGATGTAGGGGTTGGGATTACTTGAAAGATTGTCTTTTTGTCATCTAGGAATGATGTCAGTTGTAGGCTAGAATATTCCTTGAGACTACAGTGGGGAGCACTTATACCCGGCGTCTCTATTTGCTCTGTTTCCTCACAATATGGTGTCCAGTTCCAGGGCCAAGTTTTTGGACTGAGGCTGTACCCTTTTGAGGGTCCAGTCATAGAAGTCATGCAACAGCATTTTTGTCTTAATCTGCTGCTTGCAACAGGTATAAAAGCCTGCCTGGGTTCAAGGACAAGAGAAAAAGATTCTACTTCTTTATATTGTTGTTATGGTTTGCGTATAGTTGTCCCTCTAAAGCCTGATGCAGTCATGGGGCGGCCTCTGGAACGTGTGGTTGATGACTGATGCTGCGCCTGCCCTGGGGCAGGGAATTTGCATTTCAGTGTAAGGTGGGAAGAGAAGCTGGCTGCTTGAGCTGCTGCTAGTTCTCCTTTCGGACTCTTGCTCTTTGCCATCGCCATGGAAGTTTGCTTTCTGCTAAGTACTGCTCTGCCTTGGACCCAAATGAATACGGACTGAAACCTCCAATAACTGTGAGATAAGTAAACCTTTCCTTCCTTCATAGTGGGTGTCAGGTATTTGTCCCAGCAACCAGCGAAGAGTAACTAAGACAATTGTACAGAGACTGTATGAGACCAAAGGTAAAACTGTGGCCAATTGATGAAAATACATGAACATGCAAGGGTTTGCAGAAGTTCTTGAGACCTCAAAATTAAGTGATTTGCAAGAAGTCCTGAAGGCACCAGGGATGCAGACTTCTGCAGCATCCAGGTGACAGTCTTAGTGTCGAGCAAGTCTTCCTCCTGGCTCTGTAGCAAAAGATAACAGTGAGAAGTCCGATTGGTGAACAGGAAGGAATGATGTCAGTCCAGTGCTTGGAAAACTCTGATGTCCTTGAGGCAGTTATGAGAGAGAGAGAGAGCTGTTTGCCTTTGAAATTTTTGTATCAAAGCTGATTTGAAAGACTTGCTCTCAGGCTGTTAAGGACAAGGAGATACAGCATAACACCAATGCCCACAAATTTCAACCAGAAAGCCGGGTGGGGTGGCACCTGCCTGTTATCCCAGCAGTAGGGAGGCTGAGGCAGGAGGATTGTTGTGAGTTCGAGACCAGCCTGAACTGCACAGTGAGACCCTGTCTCAAAAAGACAAAAAAAAAAAAAAATTTCAACCAGATACAGTTTTACACTAACACTTTGTTTCTTAATATCATATAATTGTTTTTCTTTTCCTTGCGTACATCTTCAAATTGAATCTTTCTTGAAATTGAAAATAAACCATATTAAATCATTTCAAGTCATTGAACAATGGTCTTCATTACTAGAATGTTATAGAAATTCATAAATAACATTTTGAAGTTTATATTTAAGCCATTGGTTTTAAACTACAATTTCAGTCTTATCTCATATATACTTATGTAGACATTAGATTTTTCTTTTAACTAGTTAAATTCCCAGAAGAAATTTTAGGGAATTTGATTTAAATTATGCTGATATGAGTTAAAATTTAAGTGCTTGCATATTTATTTAAATCTTAAACCATCAAATCCATGTGATAATTTTCATTGTTCATAACTGAATTTTTCCATTAACCTAGAAAATTATTTGGCAGATTTGGTAGTCAGACATCCCTATTTTTTAATGTATCTAGGGCAGGGTCTACAGGGTCTTACTAGATAGATCAGATTCATAGTGATTCTCCTGTTTATAGCCTCCCAAGACCTGGGATTATAGGCGTGTACCACCATACCCAGTCTCAATCGCCATCTCAGTGCACCTTGAGGTTGGGTCCTGCATGGCAGGCTGGGGTTTCTGCCTAAGCAGGTGCTTTAATCTGCTGAGATTTTAATCTGAACTATCTGGCCTCAACTTATCTCTATTTACTCAACTAGTTTATTTACCTTTTCCTCCTTAGGTAATCCATGTATTAGTTTCACATTAGTCAAGAAGGATATGTTCCAAGATGCCCAAGAGAACAGCTGAAAACTGAGAAGATATATATATATATATATATATATATATATATATATATATATATATATATATATGGTTTTATACGTGTGTATATATACACAATTATACATATATTTATATACCTATATATACATATATACACACATTTATACATATATAGGTGTATATATGTATGTATATAAATAGTATGTATAGGTTTATATGTGTAAAGGAGTGTATATATATGTAGTTTTTGCTATTCTTACACAAGTATGATAAAGATTAATTTATAAAGTAGGCATAGTAACAGACTATTAATAATAGTAAACAAAGAATGAATGACAACAATATTTTATAACAGTTTGCATTTGGGTCATTCATTATTAAATAACATGAAGATACTTGAACAGAAACACTGTTACTGCAATAGTCAAGCTTGTTTTAAAGGGACCACTAGACATTGCCACCGAGCCTAGTGGGAGAGGCCCAGGGGTGAGGAGAGAAGGGTGTCAGCTGAAGCAACAGAATGACTGACATCCTAGAAAGGATGGAGCAAGTTTATGAGATTTCATCATGCTGCACAGAGTAGCACACAATTTACAATGTGCTTATGGTTTATTTCTGGAATTTTCTGTTTAATATTTTCAAATTGTGATTGACTCAGTTCCTGAAGTTGCAGAAAGCAGCACTGCAGCTACAGTGGCCACCACCATATTCAGCAATGCCTGGAGCAGTGTTGGGCCCTCATGGCTCTGATATTATCTTCACTAGCAGCCACAGATGGGCTAGGTTTCTTCTGTGGGTTTGCATAGCAGCTCATGACAGTCTTTTACCTTTCATCTTTCAGTGATGCTTTTGCGCACTAATCCATAAGTCCATGTGTCAAAAGCTTTCTCAAAAATGGGAGCAAATTATGTTGACTGGGTGACTTATGTAATAGTCCATGGTACATCCTGTTTAAAATAGAGAGAAACAATAGATTAGAGACATTTCCTTTGTGTGAGGCTTGTTCATTGAGCTGGTTGAACTTTTGAGTCTCTTAACTAGTTTTCCCTTAATAAAATTCTCTTCTGACTTTCTTAACCAGTTAAAAATTAGTTTCATTTGGTTGTGAGTTCAAAATTTTCATTGTATTTCCTCCATTTTATTATATATGCAATATAGGAATTAGCTGTTCAGATTAGAAAACTGCATGTGAAATTATCCCCTCATACTTGGGTCGCTGTACGGGCTAAGGTTTAGCATAGTGCAATCTTCTAGGTGACATTAGAGTCAGAGACACAGCTGTTCATAAATTCTCATTTGTTCTTCAGAAGGAAACTTCAGAGTGTAGAGCTCATGATAAATGTGGCACTGAGAGAGGTTAATTCTGACGGTGGCCTCAGGACCTGAGAGAGGAAAGTCCAAAGTTCATGTTCTCCAGCATGATGACACTCATGCGGAAAGCATGGAGTTGCTTATAGCACTTCTGACCATTGACATCATGTGCATATTAATTTTCTGTTTGTATGCAAGAATTCTTGGGAAAAATAATCTTGAAGCAGGAAAGATTTTTTTTATCTCATAGTTTCATAGAATTCCGTCCATAGTCCACTGGCTGCATTGCTTTTTGCCTATGGTGTGGCATAAACATTTTACCAGAAGGGAGTTGTTGGAGAAAGTTGCTTAGCACATGAAAATTAGGAAAGAGAGCAGAGGGGTTGGTCAGGAATAAAGCAGGCCACATTCCTGTCATCCACTCCTTTCAGCTGGGCCTCATCTCCTGAGAGCCCATTCTGCGAATGAACCCATCAGTGCATTAATCCATTGATGAAGTTAGTACCCTTGTGATCTGATTAGTTCCTAAGAGCTCCCTCTCTAAATACTGCTGCACTGGGAACCAAGCTTTCAATGTAATGAGCCTTTTGGGAGTCATTTTAGATCCAAAGAATAATAAGATCTCAATCATAAAGATGTTATTTACAGAAAAGTCAAGATATCATAGAAGGGATTGGAAGGGTGATAGGTCAGGTCCCACACTTCTGCCAGTCCCACTTCCTTCCTGTCTTATTACTGGGTGGGATTCCCTGAGGGACTGGGGTGCTGGCAGACCTCAGGGCAACAGCTTCTGCCCCAGTTCAGGACAGGCTACTTTCCTCCCCTTAGCTTGAATATATTGGATTGATTGCTACTGATACTTGAGTCATGTCACCAGATTTACCCAAATCCCTCCTTTGCAATAAACTTTCTCGTCTCTTACACACACACACACACACACACACACACACACACACACACACACACACGCCATCACTGCGATCATGCCTACCAGATCTGGAATTGAACAGATTTGACTTTCATCTGACCTCCTTCATCTGACCTCCTTCATCTGACCTTCACAGCTACAGGCTGTGGAAAATAGGTCATCCAATATCCAATCAACTTCATAGTTGATTCTGCAATAAGGTCCTTCAGAGTTTAGGATCTGAAGAGGTGTCTTTGAAGGAGGAAAGGGGTGGGAGTCATACCATCTAGGGGCCAAGGAGATTAGGATCTATGCTCGCTAGGACCATTAACACTCCATTGGAACTTAGGCAGGGTCAGTGAGGTCTCAGTTATAGTATCAACAACTAGAAATAGCTCAGTTGCTAGCACTGATCTGAGAGTCAGCAGTACTCCTTTATCTGCTGTGTACCCTTTTGCTAAGTCACATGGTTCCTCTGGGTATTCCCCCCTTTGTCAATAAACTGGCACTAATAAAGTGTGTACAGTGTCTGCTATAAGGATTGCAGACAAAGAATATAAATTTGCTAGCAGATTTGGCTACCATTTATGGTCACCCTCAAAATAGCTACCTCTATTACTTGTCAGCTTCATGTGCTTGGGAAATTCATTTCACAGTTCTGAGCTTCAGTGTCTCATCCTGTGTATGACAAGAGGTTAAGTAGAATCTCTAAGTCCCCCATTCAACTCGAAGGTGTTACTTTTTTTTCCCCTAAATTCCTATGTTGCAAAGCAGTCTTGTTTTCTAAGACTATCTCATAGCCATCCTACAACTCAGGACCAAAGTCTCAAATTAGATTAAATTTCATTATTAAAAAAACACTTTTGAAATATTAAGCCCTGCATATATGTTTGAATAACCTTGTCAAATTTGCTTTCCCTGCAGAGGGCTTTTCATTATTCTTTTTCATTAAAATAAAAATCCCTCTGGTTGACTTCCTAAACGTGTTTCCTTTAGGCCTTCAGCCTGTTGTTAACCAGTTCCAACCTACTATTACACCCCATCCTCCTGATGCTGAATGCTCTGCTGCGCCCTGAGCAGTCATCTGCGATGGTGACAGAGTGGGCACTTAATATGTTAAATAATCATAATATAAAATCAAACTGTATAGTGATCACTGATTCTCCACAGGAGTTTGTCATTCATTTACTTTACCAGTAATTTTCACCAGAAATTTCCATGTTGGAAGGGGATGGAAAAAAAACCTGTGCAGTAAATGCCACCCAGCTACAGGCTGTGGTAAATAGGGTATCCAATATCCAGAAATGATTATGCAGCCTCCAGAGAAACGTGCAGGAAAGGGAAACACATTCTCAGGTTAGAAATTTTAGTTCTAAGGAAGAAAAGGAATTAACTCGCAAGAGCAAATAATAGATGTACTTGGTTTCCAACTTACTCAAAAAACTGCTTCTTATAGCTTTTCTTCTTTATTTCAAAAGATATAACAGCCAAGGTTTTCCAGTGCCTATGTGTTCCATAAGCCAAGTCTTTCAGATAAGCCACCCTTTGCTCTACCAACTAATTGCTTTCTGATTTGCTTTGCTCTAGTATTTGAGCAGTACATTCCACCTTCATTGCACTTGTAATGTAAAACTGTAATGTAATCATTGTTGCAAAAGTAGATAACATAAAGTTGTTGATTTGAATAAGGCATTTCTTCTTTACCGAGAAGCTTTGTGTGTGAGAAACACTCTTTCTGGGTGGTCTAGGTAATTGACATTAATGCAAAACCAGTCTTCATTCTGGGGATATTTTACCAGAAACCAGTCATAAAAATCAAGTTTCTTTGCTATTTTTACTTATATGTAAAATTTTTACTTATCCTTATATTTGCCTGTTGTTCTTTAAGTTATGATTCACTTCTAGTCATGAATTGTGTTTATTGAGCATACATTATAGAATAGATAGTTTGTAGCCAAATTTGCATGTACATTAACAATTTCACTGTAGAATGCTTACCTTTGTGACTTTAGCACCTTCAAATTATTTCTGCATAGATTATTTTTCTCTAAATTCATTTGAACAAATTAAGATTATACGTTAGAATTCTCTTGCAGCCTATTAAATCTAGACCAGTCCATATGTTCAAAGCCAAATGAACCCTATAAGAACATTTAAGTCTTTCTTGATTACTTTTCCTCTAAGTTTTATTGAAACTCGTTTTACTACCTAGCTGGCTTTAGCAACCTGCACTTGTGAAATTCCATGCAAGCATAAGTTTACATTCTCCACATGTTTCTGTAAACTGAACGACATTTTGATACTTGATTCATTCTTCATTGAAAAATCACCCTTTTCCTTTCTTCTCTGTCTCTCTCTTCATATCTTTCCCTATATGGATATGTGCTCTCTGCCTTATTCTAGGCTCCAGTTTAGCAATGGACATGCAAAGGATACCATGAAGCACTAGTTTTAAGATATTCAGATTTTCTAAGACCATTGCTTCCCAGACACTGCCTGGAAAGCTCTTGAGATTTTCGGCACAGTAAGAGAAAGTCCACCTTCTTAGATTTGCTCTTTATTTAGTGATGTCTTAATACACAGTACTCAAGATCTTGCTGGTTTTAAAAATAGTCAGTTACCTATTCTGAATCATCTTCCTCTTTGGCTCACTCCTCTCCTCCATTTTCTATGCTTAGTATCACAATTTCTCTTGTAAATTTTATCTGGTCTCCTATCTGAATTTTTCTGGGAATCAAGTATTTGGTTTAAAATAAAACTGCCACTTTCTTCTTTATTTTACCAGGCAAAGTCTGTGGAACAAATTGACTTTTGTCCTCCTTTTGGGAGCCAGAGGATTGATAATAATTAACTTTCTTGATAACCAGAAGGCAGGGAAGCATTTGAAGGCCAAGGTACCTATTGCACAAACTGGGCCAGTTGCTTTGGCACATGTGTTTTGTGAAAGGAAGAGAAGGGTTAAAGTGTATTCTGATCTTGCCCATTATAAGGGGCTCCAGGTTTGTAAATACAATTGAGATCTGTGCAACAAAAATAAAATATCTCTTGAATTTTTAGTTTAGCCTCTTAAGAACAGAATTTTATGACCTTGTAAATAAAGAAGCAGTTGTATTTAACGTCATATATACAACCATAAAGGTAATGGTTGATAATTTTTAAAACTATAACTTCTACTACTTATGAAAGTTAATCCATGCCAAACATTGTTAAGTAGCCTCCAATTGCTTTCAGCTTTGGCTTGTCAGCCTTAGATTCGATTGTGCTATCCTTTTAGTAAGCTCATTTGCTGGACAAACTTTGAGTGAAATGAAAATTAGTGCATTTCTAGCAATTAGGATTAAATGAGATCAAATACTAATAGATTGGATGACACGGTTTTTGGGCAGTTCTTGACATGCAGCAAGCATTCAGTACATAATGACCACCATGACCACCATTATTAACACCTAAGCAAGTTGGCCCCTGATGAGTTCAAGATTGGAAAGAAATTGATACTCCAGATTTTAGTAATAGGAGGGTAGAAGACTTACTAAGAATTGTGTGCTAATTTCTTGTCACTAGTTTAGTTAATATAAATAATGTACTCTCTGTCAGGACCATTTTTGTTTGGAATAATTATTAGTAGGTTTATACTAATATTCCATTGTGTAAAAATACATCTTCTTTATCCATTTCCCAGTAATGGGTATCTGGGTTGTTTCCAGGATTTAGCAGAGACAGATTGTGCTGCTGTAAATGTGGGTGCACATATATTGCTGTGGTATGATGATTTCAGTTATTCTGCAAAAAATATGCAGGAGGGGAATAGCTAGCTTGATGGAATCTCCAATTCTAGGTGTTAAAGGAATCTCCACAACTTACACATCCTTGCCAGCTACACTCAAAGGAGAAAAGTCATGTCATGTATATTATGTTCAATTACTTCTTAGTAAATGATGAAAAACAGCAGATCTGAGTATGGCTATGTAATATATGCTCATTTTCCCATGCCCTTTATGCTGTTACAGATTGAGCATCCTCAAAGATGCTCAGGTGGGTTCAGAGAAGGGCATGAAACCCTAACAATAACACTGTCCAGCAAGTACATTAAAAACTGATTATGATCCTCCTACCTGGCCAAAGTTCCTACAGATGGACTGAGTTTGTTCTCTCTGGTCATGATAATCTACTAGTCCTCAACCTTCCTGCAGAGAGACTGCACAGATCAGCAGTTGAGGCATAGCTCAGTGGTAATGAGCATACTTAACAATGAAGCCCTGGGTTCCATGCCCAGTGCTAAGAACAAACAAACAAAACGAGACCAAAATGTCCTCTTTTTGAGAGAGAAGATTTCTACTGAAGAAACTACTGCCTAGACTGAAAGAAGAGTGGGTGCAGAGGAGAAAAGAAGAATCAGAACAAGGTTGTGGGGTAAAAACAAAGGAAGGGGAAAGAAGGAAAAAAGGAAGGAAGGAAGGAAGAAAGGAAGGAATGAAGGAAGGAAGGGAGAGAAGGAGAGAAGGAAAGAAGGAAGGAAGGAAAGATGGAAGAGAGAGGGAAGGAAGAAAAAAAGAAAAAGGGGAACAAAAAGACAGACAAAAAGGAAAAGAAATGTAGCCTAGTACTCAAGATTTTGCCTTTGCTCAGCAGCAGAGAAATTTGGCCTGTAATGGGGAACCTAGGTTTTCTGTTTGGCTCCTAGGTAGAAAGCAGATTCCTCTCCTTCAGGAGCCTCAATCCTGCACACCAAAAATTCATTTGAAAAATTAAATTACATCTGAGGAGCAAACACCCCCCCAAAAGGCCCTGGAGGTCAAAACAATCAAGATATAAATTAATTGCTTAATGGAAAAACCATTTCTGAGAACAATGCTGATAATTTGCTAAACCAGGGTGTTTGCAACTCTTTGAAATAAAATGAATTACTGGTTACAAGAATTAATGCTTGTAAAGAAATTGTGATTGAAATCCCTAAAGTTAGGTATTAATTCCTACAAGTAATTGGTAATTAGAGAAGAATCATGCACTTAGAGTCAGCATTAAATTCAACATTTAATTATATCCTGTTTCAATTGTTTCCCGGGTGTTGCACCCATGTTTGTCTCCAAACTTGATCACAAGCTGCTAAGAAAAGAAGGGGAGTGGGCTCTTTAATTATTGTCTCTCTGTGTACCTAAAACAGCACAGAATAGACTCCAACACTCAGATCAGAAGCAGTTTTCAATGTACTTTTTGGACAGCCTACTCAGATGCTGATCGATGTTAACCTGGATGTCAGTGAGTTATATATAGAAAAATATAACTTAAAAAATGTAACAATAAAAGGGGATACAAATGAAGGACCATATTGTATCTGTATATTCAACATAGTTAGGATAGATATACAGCTACTTTCTCTTAATTCAAAGAATAGAAAGCTTTGCACTAATAGTGTTTGGACAGGATATCATGTCTGCATCTTGTACTATGAATAATCACTATGAAGACAACCATATGCAATGTATTAATTATCAAAACTGTCCTACTAATTGGTTTTGAAACTGTCTCATTGCTATTTATTTCTCAATAAAATTATTAAAAAATGTATTTAGCACAGGGGGTACAGGGTGCAAAGGGTCTCACTATGTAGATTGAACTCATACTGATTCTCCTGACTTCAGCCTCCCAAGTGACAGTTTGAATCAGTCTCAGTGCACCCCGAGGGCAGGGCTGGCAATGACACGCTAGAAATCGAACAGCAGCTGCTGCGCAAAGTTAACTTTTTGAAGAATAGTTTTCATTAGTTCTACAAAGAAGCCAAGTGTAGGGTACTTTTCTCATGGGAGAAAAAAAAATGTAACTAGATGATGTAGCTAAGATTGCAGGTGTCAGATGGAGTAAAGGATATGTAAAGGGAAGTCGTATTTCAAATGAGAAGAACTAGACAATTTAAGATGACATGCCTGCTTCGAACAGCATGATCTGGATTTTGTTTATTTACCTACCTTTTTTGCAAATACTAAAAACAGTCATTATTTCTAATGACTCCAGTGCTTTACAGCTGCTTCTGAATTTTCTGAGATGTATAGTTTTCAAAAGCTTTCCTAGTGATTTATTTAAAAATCAACAAACAAGAAGACTTTGCTTCTATTTACTTGTAAGTGACAAAAATATTTACTGTTATGCTTCCTAAGTTGAAATGTATTTCTCCATGTGAGAGATGTAAGAAACCACCTCTGCTCAAAGGGATTTCATTTATATTTTGATATATTTCTGAGTATGTACTCAGTTTAAAAACTTTGAATGGAGTCATCTCACAATGACTGTTTGATACAATACTGAAAATAGCCCATGTTATATCTGTTCACTTTAATTTTGCATGAAAGGTGATACTGAAGCTAGAAAGCTAGGAAAACATACAGCATTATACAGCAGCCAAATATTGACTTCCACATAATTCTCATACACTAAGGAAAAAAAAACTTTCTATGAACTTCCCTGTATCTATTTCTTAGGTTCTTTACCTCTGCTCTTTATACTACATTTTATATACCAATAACCTCCGATTGCCTATGGCTTCCTGTACAGAGCTGAGGTAGGAATTTGGCACTTGCCGAGGGCTCCCAAGATGATTCACACCCTACTCAGACCCTTCACTTCCCCCACATGGTAACATATCCTCCTGTGAGTGTGATTAGTAGGTAATTTTAAATTATTTTAAGATAAAGTCAGACAAAAAAATTTTCCCAGTTCTATAACTTTGATTAGCCTGGAATACCCTTTCTACGTTTTTTGTCAACTCTTACTCATTATTTTTGATTCATCTTTTGAGATTTCACTCCAGAATTCTCTCTCCCTAAATTCTCAGATAAGATCCAATGCCTTAAAACTAGATTTATGGCTTTCAACTGTAGGGTCTGAAGAAAGTGGAAGGAATCACCCAATGTTCAGCTCATGAATTTAGATTCTGGTAGCCAAAAGGATGGGAACAGATAAAGGGAGGTGACACTGACTGAAATGGGTCCCATGAGCTAGAGGGCAGAGGTGGGTTGTAACAGAAAGGCCTGTTTCCTACTCTAATATTGTTGGAGGAATACATGTTTCTACTGAGGAATGATCCCAAGGCCTTGACATGCTCGACTACTAAGCTAAAACATCTCAGTACTTGGTCCATGGCGATAGCTCAGTGAGCAATTTACCTGCCTAGGTAAGGACCCAACTTCCATCCTTAGTACTCCATACTGCGCTGGCCCCACTCTGGGCATGTGGAGCTGGCCATCAAAACTGGGTTGAATGACAATGGAGTGCCCACCTTTGACAGGTGTAGACAAAGGAAGGGGTATAGAAAGAAAAAATCATGATGTGTGTGTATAGACAGCACAGTTGGGATAGATAACACTGTGCTTCTACATAATCCTATGAGAGCCAAGATCTGCACTAATGGTGGTTGGACAGGATATTATGTTGGCTTCTAGTACTACGGTCATCAACTAGGAAAATAATTATTGAATTTTTGATATAATTCAGGTATAAAAAATAAGATAAGTAAACACTCCTCAAAAGAATAAGACTAGAAATCCCATTCAAGCCGGCTATCCCCCTACTGGGAATTTTCCCAAAGGATCTGGAAACATTGTATCATAGAGATATATGTGTACCTATGTTTATAGCAGTGCAATGTGTGATAGCAAAATCTTAGAAACAACCAAGATGTCCATCACATGAGGAATGATTGAAAAGGATGTGGTATTTCTATATAATGGAGTATTACTCAGCTGTTAAGAATAAGCTTGAAGCATTTATACTGAAGTGGATGCCACTCGAACATATACTCATAAGTGAAATAAACCAGACACACATTTGTAAATATCATATAGTCTCCCTAGTATAACAAGCGAAAAGCAGAAATACAAAAGGATACATACAACAACTAAAATCAATTGAGTCAGATAACCAAAGTGAATGGCATATGCTGCAGGATACTAATCAGCTTTTCTTCTAGTTGGTTAACAACCTAAGTTCACAAGTCAGAGTTGGAGAAATAGAAGAGCCACAAGGCCAGCCAACATTTTGGCCCTAGCCTTTCAAGGTCAGCGAAGACTCAGGACATAGGAGCACCTGTACTGCAACATCATGAAACTCAGTTGAGCTCCAAATTTTCTGAACAAGGAGATTATGGAGCCACAGAGGAAAGAGATCGTAGTTCTATAGTATGCCTGGGGAGAGTCACATGGAGAGAAAACTTTCTCTCAGGCTCTGACAGAGAGCAAACTGGTCAAGCATTGGCCATGACTCATCCACATGGATAACACAGACAAAGGATCTACAGAATAATGTACAGGACTACAAGATAAACCCTGTGAGGACTTCACTGACCACATAAGAAATATAAAGTTCATGTGTTGGTATGTAAGTCTTGATCTAGCTAGGTCTTAAGCATCCAGCAGAAAAGTATAAAAATGAAGTATACATCGTGGGACCATAATATTAAGCTGAGCTGTAAATGGCTATGGTCGACAACTTCTTTGAATAACTCACTATTGTTGTGGAATGCTGGACTGTGTTGGACTGTGGTATCGAGTTCAAGCACCTAAGTTAGTTGAATGACAATGGAGTGCCCACCTTTGAAAGGTGTAGACAAAGGAAGGGGTATAGAAAGAAAAAATCATGATGTGTGTGTATAGACAGTACAGTTGGGATAGATAACGCTGTGCTTCTACATAATCCTATGAGAGGCAAGATCTGCACTAATGGTGGTTGGACAGGATATTATGT
>PVKA01028359.1:0-29614 GCA_004027165.1 Ctenomys sociabilis
GAGCACAGGGACAGGACAGCGTGGCCAGACAGCAGAGAGTGGGGAGAGGCAGGACTGAGCTCGTGAGAGCTGCCGTCCTGTCAGGCAGGGCCTCGTGGGCCAACGGAAGGACGTGTTCTTTGCTCTGAGTGACAGGAGGACAATGGAACATTTTACACAGAGAGTGCCACTGCTAACTTAGCTTGCATGTTGCAGTGGTCGGCTCAAGCTGTGAGGGCAGAGATGCAAGGAGATGCAGAGTCCAGAGGTCACAGCTGGAGTTGCCTGGGTCAGGGGCACCGGTGGGTGAGGAGCCGCAGGCCATCAGAAGCAGAGACTGGAGGGGTGGGGGGGGAGCAGAAGGACTGCTCGCAAGGCCTGGAAGACGCTCAGGCTTGTGCTCGCTTAGTGGCCTGTCTAAATGTGGGTTAATTTTTCATGCATAAAGTCATTGCTTTAGGGAAGGGCCATTCAGTAAGCAGATGACACAAGGGACCCATGGATGTGGCCTGAGGGACGGAACAGTGGCTGCGGCCAGAAAATCCACTTCTCCTCAGCAGCAAGCATGGGCCTTCCCCACTGGGAATTTCCTGGGGGGACCGCGGGATTCCGGACGATGTCTGCTCATGGTACAACCCAGATTCCCCTGTGACCCTTTCTGTGGTGGCCTCACAGACCAGGCGGGTACTCAGGAACAGCATGGACCTAAGAGGAGTTTAGAGGAAGCCCACAGATCTGTGGAAACTTGGTGGGATTCCTCTGCAGAACCTGTGTCACAATGCCCGTTTTGAAGGCAGAAAGGAGCCAAGCTGTTCACACCTTCCTGACTGGAATTGAAAGGCAATATTTGCTTTTACCATGAAACTAGCTCATGTTCCTCGCCAGGCAGGCTGTGGAAGGCTGGGCCTGTTGCTGGCAGCCATGGTATTTTTGGAGCCCAATATTAGAAAGGAGGATGAAGCAACAAAGTAATGGCTGGCCACGTGAAAATGCATTGCGGAGATTTCTTCCTGTGCTCGTAAGCAGAGGCTCCCCTGGGACCAGCTCCCGGGCCATCTCTGCTCCGGTTGAGCTCTGCCCCTTGGCTGGGCGTGGCCCACTCAGCAGGCTGAAAGGGCACAATGTTGAAGACTAATATGAGGACTACGTCAGGATCTCCTTTTCTCAGAAATTTTATCCCCTCACCAACCGAGGCCCCTTGCAATAAAGACCAAGGTTCCTTAGCCTACAGGCATTGGTGAGTGTTTCAAAGTTGTTAGAAATACACAGGCGCTTGGGGCTGCCCCTAGTGGAGCTCCCCTTTGCTGCCTAGGGAGTCCACGTGCCCCTGAAGGCCTGAGATGCTGAGGATGGAGCTTCTCCTTCGGCACGGCCAGCGCTGAAGCCTAGCTGTGGACCAGCACCCAGCTCATGGGCAGGCAGGTTGGGCTCAACAAGAAGCCCATGGGAGGCCAGAGCCCCCATGGCCTGCTTGTCCCAACATGACACACAAAAGCAAAGGTAGCCTTCCCCATCCTGCTCCTTTTGGAACAGGCTGGCTTCTTCCAAACATGTAATTCACAGAAGCCAATGAGATGGTTGAATTAATTCTCAGGCCTGCATTCAAGACAAGGACAGCCATGAAGGATGCATCCTCGTGGGGAGTCCGTATTACCCTCTAACGGGAATGTATGCACAGGAGACAGATATGTCCCCACCTCCAATGCAGCGAGGAAATGCTAGCACAGCTCTGGCTCCATCTTCGGCAGGCCCTTGCCTCAGCCCCTGGAGGTGGGGCAGGCAACGTTCCTGGGCGCACTGTGTGCGCTGTCGGGTGTTCGCAGTACCCCAGCCCTCTTGCACCAGATGCTGGTGGCTCCTCCATGCTCCCCAGTGACAACCAGAGTAACCCCAGACACTACTAGGTGTCCTTGGGGAGACTGTGGCTCCATGGGTGGCAGTCATTTATTATGACAGCCTGGCTGTAACCAGGGCATCCATTCCCAGAGGTGGTGGATGGAGGGAGGAAAGGTGGCTCGCGCCCCATGCTCCCTTGCCCCAACACTGCTGAGAACACGCTTCCTCCAAGCCTCTCCTGCCCTGGAGTGCTGTGCTCCTCCATCATGTTCCATCCCTACTACAAATCCTGGGGACAAAAGAAATCTCTCCTTAGAAGTGAAAGCTCTTTGATTCAGGCCAAGCCGTGCCTACTGTGGCCCAACTATGGAGGTGACAGGCTCCCAGGAGGCTCCCAGACATGTTCTCCACACTCTCCGTCTGACCCCAAGTCAATTGTGCTCTGGATGAAGGCAAGGAGCACTTACTACATGGGTTTCCGGTGCCCTTGTCTAGCTCATTGGCCAGCCCCTGTTGTCTGTCTCACATGGGGACGATGCTTCTAAAATGTAAGGTGCACCCAATGCTCTGATGGCAGCATCTTCACTATGGAAACGCAGTCAGCCACACGGTCTCCGCAGTGTGGCCACCCCAGGGCTCTGGTCTCCTCCCCCACTCGCCTCCTCCTCAGTCACTCACTCTTGATAGCTCCTGGCCTCCATGAGTCCTCCCATCCCCAGCAGTGCCCTGACCTGGGCCTTGCCTTGCCCATGTGCTCTGCCAGAAATTTGCCCCCCCACCCCGCATCAGTGGTGTGGCTCAGGTGTCCATGCCTTTGGGTCTCTCCCAGAGGCCACCTTCCCAGAGTGGCCTTCACACCACTCCATGACTGGAGTTCCCTTGTCTAACAGCCCTGAGCTCCTTCCCCTCTTCAGTCTTCTTTCTCTCCCATGTCCTCCCGTGTGCCTGTTGCCTCCCTGCTCTGGTGGAAGCTCCACATTGTGGGCCACAAGGCTGGGCCCAGTGGAGTCAGCCAATGGCCAGACTTGACCAAGTGTGAAGTGTCCCACTTCAAATAATCAAATACTGATGGATCCAAACTATTATAGTGGATAGAGGAAGAAAGACAAGGCACTGTGCATCTCACCTTTGACTCTATAGCTGCTGGATCCCTGCAGAGCTCAGATGTCCTCTTTGCTGGCGGTGACCGAGGCTTTCCCCAAGGACACTCCAGTGCATACAAGAGCACTCGGCCACAGCAGAGACTGAAATTTGCCTCCTTTTCTGCTCGCTTCTCTGGGCCTTCCGCTTGCTGGGAGCTGAGGTACAGGCCAACAGTTGGCGCTAGTAGTTCTTTGTGCTTCCTGGCAGCTTTGCAGTAACAGAGCTGATGTGGGGAATGTTAGGATAACAAGACTAGGGGATTGTTTTCTAAAACCCCAAACACAATGAGGTAAGGATACAGTTCCTGGGAGGAGCAAAGGGGGAGCCCCGAGAGACTGCTCCAGGACCAGCAGCCATTCCGTCTCAGCCTGGCCCTGTAGAGGGAGGCACGGCTAGGAAACAGGACAGCACCGAGGTGGCCCCTCTGGCGCAGAGGGTGCGGGCCTGGGCCTGAGAGCTGGGGCTCACGGATCCCTCAGTTCTGTCGCAACCAGGCTGTGGGGCAAAGCCACACACCTTGCCATCACTCAGCACAGCACCACAGGCGCTTCCTAGCCGAGACGCACTCCCAGCATGTGCCAATAAATAATCCAAGAAGATTCCAGCTGCAACACATTCCCAGAAAGTTCCAGTGATAGCTGAGAGGGGCGTGCGCCTGGAGGAAACCTTTCAAAGAGCTGTGCTAAGGTGACTGTTTAGGGCAGGAATGTGGAGAGAAGCATCACTTTTCCAAGCAGGAAGAGGCTTATTGGGGGCTCGCCCTCTGGTGCAGTAACACCTCAGCTCAGGAACGCTCTGTCCAAGAACAAACATAAGGACTAGACGGAAGTTTGCTTCCGTTCTCACGCCTCACACCTAACAGAATCGTGGAAGGAACCCCATTACTGAACCAAGGGCCGCCGTCTCTTATGACCAGTCCGAGGTCACACATCAGCCTCCACCCACTTCAAGGCATCTTGTGAAGTCCGTTCGAGTTCTTCACAAACAGCAGAGAGCGAGGATCCTGTCGGGTGGGTGAGCACAGGACTCGGTGGGGCCGCACAGACACACATTGGGCAGCCAGGGGTGGAGGCCACCAGAAGGCCCGCCTCCGGCTGAGCGGAAGTGAAAGTGTGACATGTCCAGTCGGCAGAGGGCTGCTTAGCCCCCAGAAGGGCGGGATCCGGACACAGGCAAGGGTGAGGATGCGCCTTGGAAAGACGCTGCTGAGAGAGGAACGCCCACTCGGGTGTGGCTCCACTGACCTGAGCTGCCCAAGGAAGGCAAATCCACGGACAGGAAGAGAAGAGGGGCCCACCCCTGGATGACAGCAGATGGTGACTGCTAATTGCATGGTGTGTCCACCAGGGTGCTGGAACACGTGGCATTAGCTAGCATGAGAGCTGCAGGCGCCATTCTAACGCCGGCTCCCTTCTCAGCATGCCCGCCTTTGGGCACTTGCCCCTTGGGTAAGGTAGTAGGTTAGCATGTGAGGGGGGAAAGAGAAGTGGCAGCAACAACTCCAGGTGACAGTGACATGCAGAAATCCAAAACTAGAGCTCCCAGACCCGGTCATTTAAGGAGATGCTGTGAGTAGGAGCTCGCAGGACAACCTTGCAATTCACCAGTGTGCACGGCAGGACGGCTTTCCAGCTGCCCGTCTGCACAGAGCCAACCGTGTGCCCTGGCCCCAGCCATGCGGAGCCCCGAGTGCATTAGTTCCCAGCAGCCACCAGCACGAGTGCCGCAGCCGGGCACTGGCAGCAGCGCGTTCCCTTCCCTCACAGCTCTGGAGGCCAGAGTCTGAAATCAAGGAGCTGATGGGGCCATGCTGCTTGGTGCCACAGCCTCTGGAGAAGAGCCTTCTCGTTCTCTAGCTTTCAGGGCTGCTGCCCTGCCGGCCATCGCCAGCTTCGTGCTTGCCATGCCTCTGTGCTATCCTCCGGGCGCCCTGAGCAGCCCTCCCCTTTTCCTGTATGGACTCCCGTCCTCGGGCTCAGGGGCACTGTGAAGTGCATGAGTGATCACTGAGACCCTACCCCCTGATCAGTCACCCAGGGTCCCACATGGATGTGTCAGGATGGGGCACTGTCCTAGCCAGGGCAGAGATGATGCGCCACCTGGTGGGCTTCACAGCTTCCCACCCATGTATTCCTGGGCTCCTCTCAGTGGCTGCTCTGTGCCCCTTGGCACCACCAGCGAGGTCTTCCTTCGGGAGGGAAGCCATGGCACCAATGGAAACCTGTGCCTTCGCCGTGTAGGGAGTGACCCTCCCTGCCCAAGCCTAGGCCAGTGTGCTCAACTGCACTGTAAGTATTGAGCTCTGCCTGGGTGTACGCTGTTATAATTTAATTTCACAGAGTCAATTTTTTTCTGCTCCCTTTTATGTCTGTGGATTTGAAAAACCCTCCGAGGCATTTTCTAGATACCTGGCTGGTCCAGGATAATTGCTGGCGCCTCATGCTCCTCAGTGCGTGAGTCTGCAGGGTCACAGAACGACGTGCCTGTTCCCAAACTCATCACCGGGAGGAGGGGACCCCAGAACACAATCAAGTTTGTGCTGATTGCAACTTTGGAGTGAATTCAGAAACTCCGGAACCTCATTTTCCCACACTCTGTCTCCAATTCATTTCTCCTGTTGAACGCCTCCAAAGGAAGAGCTTGTTTTCATTTTCTTCTGCTTGTCATTTTAAATGTATTCTTCTGGAACAGAGGAAAAGAACCATTTTCTTTCTGCTTGGGAAAAAGTGAAGAAACAACACTTCCTGCCCCGCCCCTGGCCCTCCCTAGCTCCCACCACACACCCACGTTGCCAGGCAGCCCGCCCTGTGCAGCGCTGAAGAGTAGTTTTACTGCTGTGGGAAACACAGGAACATAAAATTGACTCCAGCTCTGTGAAAGAGAAAGGAGCCAGAGCCCTTCTGCCCAGCTCTTCCTCTGTTGTGCCACATTTTTCCACCCACTCAGAGGTCATCCTCGTCCATCCTCGACTTTGCCCATGGCCCACAAGCAAGCACTTGTCCATGTGCACCTGGGGCTTCCGCCTCTTGCCAGCTGGGCCTTTGCAGAGAGGAAAGGCAGCCCAGGGGGACAAGGAAAGACACTGCAGCCCGGGTGCTCTGGGGGTCAGTGGCCTGGAGTTCTGGGTGCATTTGTCAAGACCACCATGGACGTGGTGTAGAGTGGAGTCACTGCTCCGGGGCTCCTGCGAACAGGTTATCTGAGCTCTTCTGCTTTGAAGCCCCAGGAGAGATAAGCTGAACCGAAATCTAGGCTCGGGAGAGCCCAAGCTGCTTGGATGGCATCGATTGCAACTACAGGTGTCTGCGCTCTCACCTGGAGGCTGGTGGCTGCCGCAGCCCCTGTGCTGCTTCCTTACTCCTGGGATTTCCCTGGGGACACAGTGGTCTCTGCCTAGTTTTGCATGAATTTTTTTCCTCAAATCCAGTGTCCCAACCATGGAGACAGCTAGGGAAACAGGAGGGTGTGGGTCTGTGGGTGGGGTAATGTGGCAGGCAAGAAGGAGCACTCAGATGCACGGCCCACTCCCCAGTCTGGCTCGGGCTTCCTCCACAGTGGACTCTTCCTAGCTTGGGGCTAGGCTGGGGCCTCAGGCCTAGACTGTACCTGCTTCGCCTCCTTTATGTCTGCCGGGACTTCTGCCCTGCCACCTCACCTGTGCCATGTCCAGCTGAGAAGCCCAGAACCCCACACCTGGAGTGGCTGCCACTCGGATGGAAACGCCTGGGGGAATGGCATGCAGGAGGTGGCACCTCATGGCATCTTTCCTGATGACCCATGCCCCGCCTTCCCCTAAGGTCCTGCCCCCCACTGCCTGTGGCTCGGACTCTGCCATTTGGGAAGCCTGATTTCCTGAATAAAGCGCCACTTCTTCTAGGTTTCCCTGAAGGGCTTTCACAAACACATTTGCTGTCACAAAGTGACAGAGCGCACGCCACTCCGCATCCATCCTCCCACTCTCCACAGGCGGGCTCCGGTAGGGCTGGAGTCCAGGTCCTGCTCCTCTGCGGCTGTCGCTGATGAGCTCGGTCTAGCCTCGCTCACTCACCTGCACTGCAGCGTTCCATCCTCTCAGCAAGGCCTTCTCCGGGTGGGGGAGGCGGCTCCGAGACTTCAGGAAGTCTTTGCTCAGGCTTATTTTGCAACCGAAACTAATGTAGACTTCAAGAGATGCGTTTCTCCGTGTAGTATGAAAGCCGAGGAGGCCGAGGCGTGGTTGACCTGGCCGCCGCCACCACTCTGGTTGGAGCGGCTTTGCCTAGCTCCCTCCTGTACCCAGCCCTGTTCTCCCGTCATAGTGACACCAGTGGTCTCGTTCGGGCCACGCTTAGGCATGAAAGGCGTCTCTTTTGCAATGAGTCCAATCAGTGGTGCGGAAATGAGTAGCCTTGGCTTGGCTGAGGTCACACATCTGCCTCTAATCCGCTCCCACGACCAGCAAATACACGCATGCTCATTCGCCAAGCAGCGGCCCTAAGAAGAGCGGGAAGTGGCGCGTTAGCTGCACCTGTGCATGGCACGCGCGCTGAAGGTGTGTTGAGTCCTTGGCAGAGAGATGATTGCAGAGCAGGTTGTAGATGGAGGAGGATCGAGGCTCGGGGCCGGCATTGGGCTCGGGGCCGGCATTGGCCGCAGTACAGATGTGAGCTCCAGAGACCGGGGCTCAAATTCAAGGCCAGCACCCTTAGCTTCCCAGCTGTGACTATGCTGGATCCCTGACCTCCTCTGTGTCCCCACATATGCTGTAGATACTAAAGCTGGCACCTGCTTGTAGGCTGCGCTGAGTTTTTTTTTCTTTTTTTCTTTTTTGTATTCTAGGGAAGGGTCTGCAGGGTGTTCAGGGTCAACTATAGTGATCCACCTGTTTATAGCCTCCCAAGAGCTGGGATTACAGGGTGCGCCACCACGCCCAGTCTCAATCGCAGCCTCAGCGTGCCCTGGGGCGGGGCCAACAAAGCAGGCTGGGGATTGAACCGGGCCCCTGAGCCTGCTTGCAGGAGCTTTAATCCTCCGAGCTATTTGGCCTGCCCTGCGCTGGGTCTTAAGGAAGGGCATCAGCACGTGCTCTCGCGCACGGTGAGCACATCGCAGGTGCTCCCCTCCTTGCTGCCACAGTTCTCTCTGCCCTATTGCACGCACTCACCTCGGAGCTGAGAGTCCCTCACCCCTGAATTCCCATCTTAGCAGCAGCAGCAGCACTTCTGATGGTGCGACATCCCTGCGCTTTCCCTCAGGTCACCTGGTGCTCTCGTCCAGGAAGCAGTCCCACAGCCTTTGTTCTCAGAGGCACTGGGCAGCATCTGGAGACACTCGTGGCTGGCCAAGTGGGGCAGCAGGGGTTCTTGGCATCTAGAGTGGGCAGTCCAGGGACGGTGTTGGCTGCCCTGAGGCGCACACTCAGCCTCCCCCATCCCAACAAAGAATGTCCTAGCCCCAAATGCCAGTCACTAATGGGTTGTCACCAGGTGGGGAGCGACAGCTGTGGGGTACAGCCGATTGCTCCCCAGCCTGAAGAGCAGATGCAGGTCTCTGTGAATCATGAGCGCACCCCGGACCCGTGCTAAGAGCTGCCTGCAAAGGCTATTGCAGTTCTGCCTGGCAGTGTGCAGGGCTGTTTCGTTGGAATGTTCTTCCCAGATGTGGGCTGCAAATAATTTGTCGAGGAGCCACGGAAACCAAAGCCAATTTCCGTGTTTCCCAATGAGCCAGACCTCGTATCCACAACAAGTCTATCTGAATATCTCTTCTTTTAAAAAATAGTAGTATGGAAAGAGCTTTGATAAATCACAGGGGACATTCAAAGACGGCCTGGAGCATCTGGCCCCTTTCCTTTGCCGGTAATGAGCACTTCCTGGAGCAGGTGCTTCGCTAGGCGACTCACCCTCACAAATGATAGATCGGGGTCAGTGTTTCTCACACAGAGAAGTAAGAGTGCAGACCATCTCTCCCCACCCCACTGTGCTGCTGGTAGCCCTACAGTAGGCAGGGAGCTAGTTGGATCTCCATACTGACCTTTAATTTGCTTGACTGCAAACATACACGGCACTTAACTTGAGCTATTTCTTGTAAATGCATACATTTAAAAAACGCTTAGCTCCACCCTGTCAGAAGCAGCTGACAATGCTCTAATTCTGTAATTAGGGGCTAACGGGGCAGGGCACCTCCGGCAGCTGTGTGACTGTGGCCACTCAGTCACGTTTCTGCTTCGCTTCTGCACCTGCTGTGTGGAAGCCTCCTCGCCCCCCACTTGGCCAGGTCCTTGGCTGCTTCTGCTCTGGAGCTTTCGGGTTCATTATCCACTGTTTACAGAAATAAACTCTTGAAGATTGGATCTCAGTTGACCTGTGAAGCAGCCTTAATTTTCCATTTGGGCCAAAACAATTTAGGGAACCTGGTCAGGTCTGCTGTTATTCCAAGAAGCTGAGGTTTCCTGAACTTCCATTAATGTGGAAAAAATGCCAGGCCAATCTTGGAAGGAATTAAGTGTCCACACTTAAGGAAGGAATTAAGGACCCTGGAAGGACACTGGAGCACTGAGACAAGTCCTTGAGAAGTTTTGAAAGCCAGAGGGATGTGACGCGGAGCCCTTTCTCTGTGGGTAAAATACAGGAAGGAGGAGGACCGGAGCCCTCCTGCGCCCACATGGGGGAGGGCAGAGAAGTGGAAAAGGCTGGGGTGTGGGGCAAAGGGCCCATCCATGCCAGGAGCCACCCATGTCCCCTTTGTAGGGCGAGTCTGTCAGGAAGTAGCTGGGGAGAAGCCGGCTCATCTTTTTGTTGTTGTTGTTGTTTTTTAATTAATTTTATTGAGAAACAAATAGCAATGAGACAGTTTCAAAACAGGTTATTAGGACAGTTACAGTAATTAATAAATGTATATTGTTGTCTTCATGGTAGTTATTTACAGTACAAGATGCAGACATGCTATTTGGCCAAACAGAGGCGACCCCAACCCCCGGGGCACCTCTGTTCACAGCTCTGTGTAGGGAAGCGTCCTTGAAGGCGAGTTCCCAGACACAGCACAGAGGACCACAGATACGGCTGTGCCTCGAGGCCACCCCAACCACAAAGCACGTGCGCGCTCTCCTGGGGCTGGCATGTGTCAGCTACATGCTTCCAGCCAGAGCGGCTCTCGCCCAGCAGCAGCTCAAGGGCAGACTCTCAATGTGAGCGGCCACCTGCAGCCTCTGTGAGTGCAGCATGGCTGGGCCGACTCCTAGTTGGCTTCTCGGGAGCTGGGAAGTAGAGCCAGAGGAGGTGTCCACCTCTAAGTTCTTAGGTATGGGGGCTACGCAATGCCCTGACAGTGCCACAACCAAGTTCGCAGGCTGAATTCCTCGCCCCAGAGCCTCAGATTGCTTACAGATATTGTCACTGAGAATACATTTCGTTAAGAAGAAGTGTGTTGCGCACATAAGCCAGGCAGCCTATTGCGAAGGCAGGGGCTGAGATTGGGAACCCCAGAGATGAACAGCAAGCCAACTTGCTGTTGAGTGGGGCTCAGAGGGGACCAACTCCTCTAGCACCTCCATGTCAGATTTCTGGACTCCAGGAGGGTGATACAATACATTTCCATTAATCAAGCTGCCAAATATGTGATGATTTGTGTACGGAAGCTCTAAGAAACTAATATACCAGGACCCAGGGGCCTACACTGAACACCCCTGATTTATTAGCACATTTTCTACAAGATAGGAAGCCTGGTGTGAGCTGTGCAGACACGGTTCGGCCACTCCTGCCATCACAAATCTGAGATCTTCCCATCAAACACCATAGTCTTCCTCAGTCTTCACCCATGATGCACTGGGGCTCACAAGATGGTGGTCACCATGGTGAAGACAGATTCATCAACCATAAGTGGTCCGTACAGGAGGCAGGGAAACAAAGGTGGACAATAAAAGGCTGTCTTGCCAGGCATGGTGGCGCAGGCCTGTAATCCCAGCACTCAGGAGGCTGAGGCAGGAGGATTGCTGTGAGTTCGAGACCAGCCGGAGCTACAAAGTGAGCTTAAGGCCAACCTGAACTGCATAGTGAGACCCTGTCTCAAATAGACAAAAAAAAATAATAATCAAAAAATAAAAATTTAAAAAAATAAAAAGCTGTCTCCCTACAGGGCTCTGACTTTTTGGGAAGGAGAATCTTGTTCAGAAGGTGACAGCAGGCTTCCCTTCACATCATTTCACTAAACTTGGGCCTTAGACCAACATGTCATCGTAGCCTGTTTATTTTCCTTAAAAAATGTTTGACTTTGTTTTACGGTTCCTTTTCTCAGACCTTGGTTTTGACTGGATGTAAAGCAGCACCTCAGAGAGAACAGATCCATCCCTCAGGGATCTTTTCCGACATTCTTTTATTTTTCTTCTCCTCTCTTTTTTGGCCCAAGAATCAACATGTTTGTGATTTTTTTAAAATTTTCCTTAATGTATTATTTTTTCCAGAGCAAAACACTGGTGTTTGAGTTCTAAAAAAAATTAAGTGCTAAAACACTGAATCTGGAGTGCGTTGGCCTCTGGAATTTTAGCTTCCGTGTTAAGGGGTTCTATGAATGCACTAGAGGAACTCCTCCTCTTTGGAGAGGTTGGAAACCTGCAGGACCTCCCGGCTCTGCCCCTCTCCAGCTGACAACGCACGGAGCTGTCATTCGCTCCAGGAACGTGCTTTTTGGCTGCTGACCCCTCTTTTCAATTTGTGTGAAATTATCATATCATAAATTAGCCACTGTAAGGTGAAGCTGGGATTACACCTACTGCATTCATAGTGTTGTACATACAGCTAACATTTCTCTCTAGTTCCACCCAACTTTTAGCACCTAAAAAGACGATGCTATACCAATTTGGTCATTACGCCCCACCCCGCTCCCTTCTCTAAAGCACTGTAAGTTATCACTTTGCTTACAGTCTGGGTCTCCTAGTCAGCACTCCTCTACGCCTCCCTCTGCTTCTTTTCTCCTCTCTGCTCTTCTCCTCTTCTCTTCTCTTCTTTTCCTGCCTTTTGTTTTCCTTTCTTCCCTCTCCCTCTCCCCCCTCCCCCTCCCTCTCCCTCTCCCTCCTCCTCTCCCTCTCCCCCTCTCCTCCTCTCCCTGTCCTCCTCTTCCTCTTATTTTCCTCCATTAGGGTTTCACCCCAGTAAAGTGGGAGTACTTAGCCTGGGATCTCCCCCCTCAGCGGACATTCCATTCTTTCCCAGGTTCTCCTTTGTCTAGAGTGAGAGCGCCCCTCATTCACTAGCAGGTAGTTGAAAACCCCAGCTTTTCTGGGAAAGCTTGGGGGAGGTTCTCACCATGACCTGAACCCCACCAGTGTTACAGCAGCAAACTCTTCAACCCTGTGCTCTTCAGAAACATTTCCATGCAGATCACTTGAGTCTCTGGCGGCAGTGGCTGAGGAGACCATCTGATGTTTGTCACCACAGCACCAGGAACAAAAGTGACTTTTGTGCATCCCTTGAGGCTATCTAGGTACATGTTTTCCAGACAAAATGGGGGACATGTAATCCAGAAAGAAGTGTCACCACTGACTCACTGAGACTACAGCTTCCAATCCTTTGAAGTAACAGCCTGAGAGATGAATTAGTTCAATGAAGGGGCCAGGGAGACTCTCAGATTATAGAATGAGATGATGCCTGTTGAACTTCTTATCCCAAAAAGGAAAACCTGCTCGCACATCAATGGCGTTGCGGCCTCTGCTCACCTTGTCTGTGCTGTGCATCCCCGGCAGCTTCCAAGCATTGAAAGGAAGGCCCTTGCTTTGCCCACAGTGAAGCAGTGACTCGGGGCCAGGCTGCAGCACACCCAGCCCATGCATCTGGGGGACCCAAAGGCCTCCTCTCCCCTGGAGCACTTGCATCTCAGCCTCTGCAGCCGACTGGAACGGGGATGGGCTGAGCAGACACGAGAGTGAACATGGTGGTGTGCAGACTGTGGAGCAGGATGGGTGGTCTCTGCAGGGACCTTCGCGTGGTATTGCTGCCCTGAGGCCAGCTTCCTGCCCCAGCCTCCCGGCGGGACGTGGCGCAGCTCCACAGCCCACTGGGGCACGTGCTCCGCTGGAGGTGTGCGGCAAGGACCTCAGTCTGTGCTGCTCTAGCTGAGATCTTCAGTGATGGGGCGGGCAAGAGGCTTTCCTCCCTTCCAGGACTTTCTGTGCTGGAGCTGGGATCTAAATCTAAGTCAGAATAACCACCTTCTGGACCAGCCAGCCCTCTAATTGAAGTTTATTGGAAACCAAGAGGTGATCAGAATACACAGCTTACATTTTTAAAACCCACTACAGAAAAAGACATCCTGCCCAGTCCTCTTCCTCCGCCTGGGCACCTCCCAGGCTTCTGACTTTGTTCAGCAACTCTGAGCACCCTCTTCCATGTCTGTTTCCATGACATAAGCAGTGTCTCTACCTACCTTGTTCACCAGATATGGCGACTGTGTGGCTTCGGGCTCTTCCCCAAAGTCAAAGTGACCACGAAAGGTAAATGTTGCAAATTAATTCAAGAGGGTAAGACAGCCATGACCATCCAGCTAACGAAGCTGAGGACAGAGGGCTCCCAGGATGGCTTCAGAGCGTGGCAGGGGTGGCAGATCGATGTGTGCACAGGAAGGGGAGTATTCTGAGAATCTGTGGCAATGAGTCTTAGCTCTAATTTAAACATTCATCATATTTTCCTTGCATAAATTAGTTGCTCTTTTTGTTGTGGCTCTTAGCTGCACACAAGAGAATCAGCTCTACACAGGGTGGGCAGAATGACGAGTGTGGAAGAGAATCGAGTGGCTTGTGCCCTCTCCAAGAACAGAGCTGGGCTTGAGGCCTCCAGAGTCCGGTCACTGCCAAAGCTGTGGAGACATTCCCCAGGCAAGGCCACACGTCTCAGCCCAGTGAGGCCTTGCAGCTGTCACCACCGAGTACTGGATGCCAGAGCCTCACTTCCGCTCCCTTCCAGCCAGAGCCTGCCTTCCAAATCAGCTTCTAGTGTGACTGGATTTGACTGATGGAGACCTCATCACATGACTTCATTCCAACAGCAAAGGAGTCCTGTGAAGTTGATACTCATATGGGGCCATTTCCTAAATATGATGCTGGATCCGAAGTGCAAGACCAGTGCCCACCCCATGGCTTATTCCTTTTGACCGGCCTGAGGATTCTGTGCCCTATGTCTCCCCTCTGTGTCTTTCCCCTCATTGCCACTCACCTCATACCAGAAGATTCCACTGCCTTCTGATTTATGTCTCCTTTTTGCAGCTCTGTTCTTGCAAAAAAGAATGTAAACCTGAATTGAATCAGACAAATTGCCCCGAGTGGGTTATTCTCCAAGAGAAGCCGGCCTGCAAGCTTCAGAAAGACCAGCGTGCTTAAGAATAAAGCAAAAGGGGTCTCTCTGCTCACAAAACCTGCAGCACCTTGAGGACAAACACAATGCAAGATATGAGCATGAACATTCTCCAGAGGGAATGCGTTCGCTGGGGGGAGACTCCCAGCATCAATTTAACCATTCCATGCACTCTCCAGTCCTCGTACTGTACAGACACCAGCCCTATGTGCTGCCCAGCAGTCTTCATTGTCCCCGGGGGAGTCACTAGAACCTTGCCCAGCACTTCCATCCCCTATTCCTGAGCTAAGGGGTAGGGGGGAGAGAGACAGAGAGAGAGAGAGAGACAGAACAAAATTTTAAAGTTTGTTGTGAAAGTTGCCAGAGGTTAGAGGGGCATTTATGATAGATTTTCTGCAGCTTTACACAGCAGTTGAAAGCAGATTGATACCTGGAAGCTCATGCAGTTCAGCCACTTCCAGGGAATACTCCCAGCACCCTCGGCATTTGGGACAAGGCTCCAGGACGCGTGGCACACATGAGTCCACGGTGCTGGGCTCGGCTGCCTCTTCAGCCCCAGCCTCTGTGCTCCTTGACCCCGTTCCCTGTGCTAACACGTCGTTGGCTATTATGGTTTCTCCCTTCATTCCCTCCTCTGCTCTACCTGGGTGGCAGCTCTGCTAGGACACACCATGTTTTAAAATCCAACAGAGACAGAGGAGACGAGGAGAAAGGGTGTTAAAAACTACAGAATCTCAAAGATCATGGCATCAGAGGCATCCTCTGTTAGGTTAATAGACACCACTTAGACGTAAGAGCATCACTTTATTTTTTATGTACTTGATTGTTACAGAGTCTCACCATGCAGCTCAGACTCGTATTGATTCTCTAGCTTTCAGCCTCCCCAGCGCTGGGATTACAGGCATGTGTCACCACGCCCAGACTCTGGCCAGCTCAGCCACCTTGGGGCAGGGCTGGCGCTGCACGTGGTGCTGGTGATCGAGCTACCGTCCCTGCGCTTTGCCTAAGCAGGCGCTTTGGTCTGCTGAGCCATCTCACCAGCCCCAAGGGCATCACTTTGGAAAGAATTAGAAACTGGGTCTGGCGGAGCACTCCTGCTACCCCAACAGTCAGGTAGGCTGAGGCAGGAGCATCATAGTTTCGTGCCAATCTGGGCAATTTAGGAAGACCCTGTCTCCACACACACATGCACACATACACATGCACGTGCACGTGTGCATACACACACACAGATTAAAGGGCTAAGGATGCAGCCCAGTGTGAAGGCCCTGGGTTCCATCCCCAGTACAGGCATCATAAAAAAAGAAAAAGAATCTAAGTTCCTCAGGCTGTAAGCTCCTGCACCTAGAGGAGCACTGCGGAGAATGCAGAGCTCCAGCCACCTGGCTGTGCCGCGCAGCCTGCAATTGCCAAACCATCTCCAGAGAGCAGGCAGGAAGCAAACCTGTTGCTATGGAAATTGCTGACTTTTCTTGCACAACAAAAGTTAAAGAAAATATTACATAAAAAATGCCTGGAACTTTTTTCTTCCCTCCAGATTGCTATCATTTTGGCATCTAATTTAAACTGTTAGGCAGTGTGCACAGAGGAACTGAATTGAACAAACAGATTAAAGAGAAGGATGCGATTTGCAAGATTCAAGTGGCCTCCTTTTCCCTGTCACTTCGTCTGCTGAGCTCGTGTACACCCTGTTTTGCCTGTGCTGACTGCTGTTTGCTGCAAACCCCCAGCAGGCTCCAGGCTCACTGCGGCCCCCCCCCCACCTCACCCCATCCTCAAGTTGCACATCCAAGGCACTGTCCTTGGTCCTGGGAGCCTGTGTCCAGGAAGAGACCAGGAGCCCTTGGAACCAACCACTGCACTCATGGCCAGTGTCCTGTGACTGGGCTGGCTGATTCTGGCTGCCCCAGTGTCCCCCTGTGTGCTGGACCTTGGGAAGAGCCTCTCTCCCTCTTCCCTCTGTCTCCATCTCTACCTCCCTCCCTCTTCCCTTCTCCCCCCACATCTCTCTCCTTCCCTACTTCTCTCTCTCCCTCACTCCTTCATATTCTCTCTCTCTCTCTCTCTCTGTTCTGGTAGCTGACAAAGAGTCTGTGTGCCATAATAAATGTTCCATACTGGAGTCATTGGTGAACAAAAAGCCACCCCTGGGGAATCTCCCACTGGCTTCTGGAACACTCTGTCATCACGCCTGCACATCAAAGGCACAGGCCAAAGAACCCCAGTAATTGAGTCATAATGAGTGTGAGATGATTACTCCCCATCATCTTCAAAGCCAGTGACAACTTTGTAATGCTGCAGTTCTTCTAAGTCCCCTTTGTTCCTCTACACTGTGAATAGTAAGAAATAAAGGAGGACTACATGAGATTGGGCATAAGGCTAGGACTTAATTTTTTTTTTTTTTTTTTTTTTTTGGTAGTGATGCTGAGAATTGAACCTAAGGCCTCGGTCCTTAGTCTTTTTTTTAAGAAAAATGTTTTGCTTGTATTTTTGAGACAGGCTCTCGCTAAGCTGCCCAGGCTGGGCTACAAGTTGTGATCTCCTTGCCTCAGCCTCCAAGTGTGGGTCCACATCTTTGATCAGGATCACCCACCCTCTCAGATGTGGCTAAGCCAACCATGGCTTGACCATGGTGTGTAGCCCGAGACCGCCAGCAGCTCAGGGGAGGGGGCTCCTGGCAGCAGCACATGGACGAGCTCAGCTCCACCCTTCTGGGGCAGGCTGCGCCTGTGGACTTCAGCTTGGAATTTCAGCTGTGGATGTGGCTCCACTCCCTTCCCCGGGCGAATGTGCCACCCATAGGCCATGTCCCAGTGGGATCAGGGAGTGAAGCGCCAGCTGATGCCTAGCATTTGCCACCAATGTCCAGCACCTGGCCCTGGGCCCCACGCTCCGGAGACCCACGAGGTGCAGATCTCAGGGGGTGCCCTTTCTTGCCAGCAGATCTCCATCGCCTGCCTCGTTTGTTTCCTCAGCTGTTTAGCAAATGCCTGTGGCCAGACTCTGTCTTCTGCATAAAAGAAAACAGCAGGAAGCAGCACTTGTAGCTGATCAGCTCTGCAGGCTCCCAGATAAGGGGGCTGCCCGAGTCCTGGTGCTGACCCACTCCACCAGCTGGGTCTGGTGCCTGGCCATGGGCAGAGCCAGCGTTACCTGGGCCTTGCCAAGCCCTGCTCAGGCCTTCCATGGAAGAGAGGGGATAAGAAACGACCCTTTAAAAGCTACAAAGATTGCTCATGCTCTCCTTCTTTCCGCCCCAAGGACTGACTGCCCAACTGTTTTTAACAAGTTTTTCTTAGCTGCAGATGTAACTTAGTAGAGATGTGGGATTCAGAGGTCCAAGAAGGGGCCCAGAATGAGGAGCGATGCTTCCCTCCCTCTCTCTGTTGATCTCACGGCTGAGAAGTTGATGCAAGTGATCTCAGCAAGAGTGGAATCATGGGAGTGGCGAGCCTTAATCCTGATCTGTCAACTTCATCAGATGAAGAACTCCTCATAGATGAGTAAGCATGCTCCTGGCTGGCACAGAGCATGACCTCGGGGCCCAGATTTGGGTACCCAGTTCTTCCTTGCTGGTGCTGCTCCCCTACTCTGCCTCCTGCCCCCCATAAGCGAGGCAGCTTTGCCCCACTGGGCCTTTCCACCATGGTGTTCCTGCCTGGGAGCCAGTCAACCAGACACTGAGCACATGAGCTGCATTAACCTTCAAGCTGTGGCCATCAGGAATTTTGTCCCAGTAACAGAAAAGGGACTAATGAGAGGTGAGGAGCAGTGCACGGGTGTGTGGGTGGAGACCCCTCCCCCCAGGGCAGTCCTGAAGGACAGGGACTTGGGCCAGCGATAGAGAAGTGGCTCCATAGTCCCTCCTGCCCACATCCTCCTCTCATGCTCCCTGGAGAAAGCTCTGAGGTGCTGAGCGCCCTCCAGTGCCCCTGAGAGGGAGGAAGGGCACAGAGCTCTTTGACCCTTAAAACTCCTTCTACCAAGACTTTATACGGGAGGCAAAAGCAGTTCCTTCAATGGAATCCAATGCTGCTGGGTGCTGGGGCCCTGAAACAAACACTCACTCGGTGGAAAGGAGCCATCCTGAATGGCTTCTTTAGTATGCCGGAGGAGGTTCTGTAATGTTTACCAGCAGCCCTCGGGCGGGGGAGGAGGGTGGACCTGCTGCGCAGTGTGCACGAACTTCTCTGCCCTAAATGCTCACACGGGGGCCAATTTTAGCCAACAACAACTTCACCAAAATTCACCCTGTGGCTGTGCAGAGCACGAGGATCAGCTCCGGGCTGCCCCTGCAGGCAGGGCACCACTGTTCAGCTGCTTTTTAAAAAGTAAACTAATAGAAATTGTCACACACACACACACACACACACACACACACACACATCCCTCTGTGCACTTTCTGGGCCAATTAGCCTGCCAAGGGTTGTCCTGGTAAAGTTTAACAGCTTTTTCAGACATCACTGATGAACTCAGACTGAAGGCCTTGCAGCAAGGCTGGCTGGAAGACGGCTCTAGTGGCCAGTGATAGCTGCTTATCAAGGTCTGGCTTGGTCCCAGGTCCATACCAACGGCTTCCCATGGACCCGGCTGCCTCACAAAGCTCTGTGCAGTGGGCACCTGGCCTGGTTGATTCAAGGGGCCCCCAAGATCCACGTGGTCCCATAGAGAAGCTTCTGGAAGGCGGCTGGATCATGTGGGCTGCAGCTGCCTGGTCCAATTAGAAGACGTGGAGCTCCGGGGCGTGGCCTGGGAGGAGTCATCCCCATCCCCTTCCTGCCCCTTGCAGTCTACCTCCTGGTCACCATGAGGTGAGCACTGTCCTCCACCAGGCCCTTCCCACGCTGGAGCCCACTGACCAGGCCTGTGACCATGAGCCAAACTAAGCCAACACCAAGTTGCAGGTGCTGGGTGGGCTGACCCCTTCTCAGTGATGCGGAAAGTAATCAAGATGGTACCTTGGTATTGTGTCCCTGTGTCACAGAGGCAGAAATTAAGGCTCTGAAAGTCATGCTTCCCAAAGCCCCAGGTTACAGCTGCTAGACCTGCCATTCCAGCCCCAATGGAGCTGCTTGCTACATAGCTTCCTGAAGGAGGAGGATCCCGACACAGATTCGGGCACCCTTAGCACACCTGTGGTTTAGCTTATGATCCTAAGGCCCTGTATTGCATTCAGCTGGGTATTCTTCTGGCCTGGGAGAGGTTGGCTCTTGGGTCTAAGATCAACTGCTGCTATGTGCCCAGTGGACCTGTTCCTGGGGTTTGCAAGCTGTTGACTTGGCTGTGGGGACCTCAAGGCCTGTGTGTGCTTTGTGGCCTGCCAGCCCCACACTGCCTCATCCACATGGCCACACAGGGCTCTAGTCACTACTTCTTGTCCAGGCCTTGCTTGAGGAAGGGGAGACTGCGCCCACTTCCTGGGGGGGGAGCTCCGAAGTCCCCTTGCTAAGGGCATGGATCCGGGAAAGGAGGAACGTGTGCCCTCTCTCCACAGCACAAACAAAACCCTGAGCGTGAATCACACCTCCCATTTCTCCTTTGTTGGAAACTTCATGACACAGTACTTAGGCTGGAGTTGCATGACCCAAAGTACCATTTTGTTTTGCCTGAAGCACATTTTAACAATTAAGACAGTTCTCTTAAGAGGCTGGTTTTTGATTTCCTCTTAAAAATTAAGAGATCTAAAGATTGAGCCCATTTGCTGCTGCATGACTTCTGCGTAAACTACAGGCTGCTTAGTAGGGGGCAGCGTGGCTCAGTGCTATCATCCCCCCTACACACACACACACACACACACACACACACACAGCCTGTCCCACAAGCCTGGCCAGCCACCCAGAGTGCTGCGTTTCTGCTTGCAGTCCCTACTCTAATGTTGCAGCACTGCAGTCTCCAGCTTCATTAGGTTACTTGTGCCAACTCGGTCTGCTGCGAGCCCACTGCGAGACAGCAGACCAGGTAGCTTCTGCTCAGTCTGTGCTTCAGGCCTGCTGCAGCTTCTAGCAGGCCTCTCAGGACAGCTTCTCCATTCAGAGTAGTGCCGCGATGAAACCTCATTCTTGTTTAGTGTTGTGCTGGTTCCATTACGGGGGAAGTAATGATAGCTTTCTGGTGTGCAGTGTGCGTGCAGTCACATCAGGCCTTCGCTGGTCGTGCGTGGCAGCGTCACCTGCCAGAGTAAGAACAATAATGCTGTAAATAATCCCATCATCTCAAAAATAGCAGAGACACAGTGACAGGTGGCTTTTTAGCTATGCAGTGATGAAAGTGGATCAAGCAGCTGCTTCCTGGGAGAAGAAGTGACTGGAAGTTTCCAGAAGAAAACTCTTTGCCAGGGCAAGAAATGTATGCATTTAATGCACAGAAGCCGGAATTAGACCACTCTGTGGAAAATGGAACCAAGTTTAGTACTCAGGGGTGTGGCAGTTCACCAGCAAAATGTCCACAATGGCTGTGAACGATGAAGGACCCACCCTGCCAGCAGAGGGATGGAGGGCCACAAATCGCACAGGTGAGCCATCCAGCCGAGATGAAGGGCAGGACACCCTATGCTTTCTGGAGCACAGTAGCCCCAGGGGGCCCTGGACAGAGGTGTGTGTGGAAAGCCCCTGTGCCGGGCAGCAGAGGAGCCACTGGGCACAGGGCGCTGCTGAGATGAGGAACTAAATCCTTAATTTTGAACAGCTTTAGGTGACTTCACTCTGTTGTCAGCTTTGGAGACTTCAGGGCACTCACACCTAGCCTTGAACCCTGCCCTCTGAGTGTTCATATCAGCCAACACTGGTGGACTGAGACCCGGAAGGTGTGACGCAGGCGGCACTCCCCAGGGCCCACATGTCCTTGGAGTGGTGCTCCCAGGAGGTACTGTGGCTGCAGGGCACTCGCACCTAGCCTTGAACCCTGCCCTCTGAGTGTTCATATCAGCCAACACTGGTGGGCTGAGACCCAGAAGGTGTGACGCAGGTGGCAGTCCCCAGGGCCCACATGTCGGAGTGGTGCTCCCAGGAAGTGCTGTGGCAGTAGGGGGCGAGACCCCGCTGGAGGTTTTCAGGCCACCGACCTCAGAGGGAGCTGCAGGCACTGGTCTCTTCCTTCCCACTCTGACCACAATACGAGTGGTTTACGGTGCCACAGAGTCCCCATGACTACCACCCAGTACATGCGCCCATCCACGGCCCGAGACAGCAGGGTCCCGTCGACTCCATCCTTTGACAATGTGAGCCAAAAGTTACCTTAAGCATTTTATTCTAGTGATGGAGACCTGGTTAGAACATGGACCGATGCCTCTGATGTCAGAGCACCAGCAAAGGATGTGCCTTTGAAGCTATATAGGGACCTTCTGCTCCTCATCGCCCCTCCTCCCCCAGTGCCGAGCACTCAGGCATTGGCCACCAATGCCACAGCAGGCAGGTCAAAGACCAAGAAAATGCCAGGCACTGAGAGTGTTGCTATGCTTTCCATCCCTGTGTCAAAATACCAGAGCTGGTAAAGTTACAGTGAAGAAAGGCTTATTTTGGCTTACAGTTTCAGAGGATTCAGTCCAAGGTACATTGGGTCTACTGATGTGGGGACAGTGAAAGGTAAAACATCACAGTGGGCAATGTGAGGCAGAGCAAAAACCACTAACCTCAGGATGGCCAGAAATGAAGGAGAGAAACAGGAAATAGCAGGGTCCCAATATCTGCAGTAAAGATCTGTCGAGAAAGCAGCCTTCCTGCAAGTTCCCGCCACATTCCGTTTGTGCCTTTGGCTGCTGACAAATGAGTCTAGGAGGGCATTCCAGACACAAACTGGAGAAGATTGTTCCAAAAATATGGTAAGCTCGGTGATCCATAAATTACAGTTACTGCTTGGTGTATTTCTTTTACTTTCTAAGTATAATATGTGTTAAATGGACAGGGAAAAATAGAAGTACATGTTGATCAATCAAATGCTGTATGGGTACCTTTTTCTTCAGTGAGCTCTGTTTAAAGGAAAATTGTGCCCAAGTACTGGTGTTGATCCTCAGATGTGGCAAATATTGCAACAAAAATGAGATAAGTCCGGTTGCGAAACTGATGGTGTAGGTTTGGCTGCTCTTTGCTCTCTGGTTATTGTGAGGAGGGTTTTCTTCCTTTCCTTTTTCTTTAACAGATCACGTGCCCTAACCACGTGCCCTAACCCATGATATCTTGTCTTTCCAACTTGTATGTGGCTGGGTGAACTATGTTTTCTCTTTCTCGTGTTTCTTTTGACGCCTCTTGTTCTTATTTGGAAGGAAGTCGGAATCATGAATATTCAGGATGCTGTCAAAAAAGATTTTTATTGAAAGCAAGAGTGCATTTGAAGTTTTCATTTGTGGCTCCCCTGTCACAGTGAAAGCTCCATTGAAAGGTGAGCATCAGAGAGTGGGGGGATGGCCCCATACTTCTGCTAAAAATGAAATCATTTGGGTACTATGATGTCACCCCCAGCCCTTTGGAGAAGGCAAGCCTATCATGTTTACATCTCTCTATGATATTGAGATCTCTATCTCTGAGAGAGACAAGATAAAATTTGCAAAGAGAAAAGCAACAAATGCTTTTTTAAAAAAAATCCTCCTATGTAGAAGAGCAAGAAAACAAATAGGCATTTAAGGCTAAGAATGCACCTCTGGCTTCTCAGGCTCCTTTTGCTTCCTAATTCCTAGAAAATCGACTGCCTTCACCCTTCCCAGTGCTGTGAGCTGGCAAGGGGCAGCAGGGTATTCTGTGAGATTCCGGCCACTCAGAGCCACCCATTTGTCATGAGACCTTTTGTGACTTGGCAGAAAATAAACACACCGTCAAAAAATATACTGCAGCACTGACTAGCGTACGAAGGCATCAGCGTACCACGCGGTTCTCTGCAAACAATGCTGACTTGTGAAAGAGAAAGCCCCACAGGAGTCCTTCTGCTCAAGTGAGTTTACCCTGGGACGTGGTGACCAAGGGGCTTCGAACGCGTCGATGATGTATCTACCCGTTCCTTTTGTCAATGAGTATTCACAAAGCACCTACTCTGTGCAAGCTCTGTGTTAAGGGGATCTACAAGAAAGAATCGACTCCCCCAAAAAAGCACTTTCTGGTGCATCACACGATGAGTAACTGAGCAATTATCAGACAATAACAGGAGGTCAGTTAAAATACAGTGATAAATGTAAGGACCAGAAAATAAATTCTGAGTATTACTTAACAGTGCTTACATCAAAAATGACTTGAAAGCAAAAAGAGGGAAAATGAGGAATAGAGAGTGAGCAGTTTGCACCAATTCATGCAAGCCATGACCCCAGGCCATGGTTTTTGCTGCTGAGCGCCCGCAGGTTATCATCTTTGAATGGCAATTATTCCACATTTACCACTTTCATCAAGTGACATGAGCTTTCCATTCCTGACAGCACTACAAACTTTAATTCTGCAACAGACGTTAGATATGAAAAGATGAAACGCTGCAAAGAGAAGCCCTGAGAACATTCTAGAAGCACAAGTGTGGTCATCAGAAGGCCTTCAGGGGGCCTTTGGTGCAGGCCTTCTGCCCAGTGGCAAGAGCTAGAGGGAAAGTAGAAGGCAAGACCTGGCTGCCTCCTTGCAGCGTGGCCCAGGGTCCCCCCACTCCTTGCAGCATGGCCCAGGGTCTCCCCACTCCTTGCAGTGCAGCCCAGGGTCCCCATGGAGGTGGCTCACCTGCCCCATTGCCTATTACTGCCTACCACAGCATCCAAGAGCTCACAGCTTCCGTGGACCTCCACTCCTCAGCCTGCATGTGAGCCTTGGCAGCCCAGGGAGGCTCGGCCAGACCTCTCCTTTCTGCTCCCACGAGTTGAGCTGGGTTTTCTCTATTTGGCTAAAGAATCAGAGAGGTCTTGGTGACTGGATGTTAGGGCTTCTCTCCCTGCAATCTTGGTCGCCGTGATCTCTCCCCTCCTTTGCATGTCTCTGTTGTATATGTGGCTCCCTTCAATGGAAGATCAAGTCTCCAAGAGCAAAGGTGTAGAATCTGCTAGGTGCAGAGTAAGTCCCTGGGCCAGCACAGGTCAAGCAAAGGTTTCATGAGACTTGCTTATTATTTGGTTTATTTTTTTCTGTTTTTCACTATGAGGAACTTCACACTGATCTACACCCTCAGTCCTTTGTACTATTTCATTTTGAGACAGGTCTCCCCTCAGAGCCTGAGTTGCCCAGGCTAGACTCAAGCTTGCTATCCTCTTGCCTCACCACCCAGAGCACTGGGATTAAAGGCATGTGCCACCACACCCAGCTGGGACACAGGACTCTTGATGGAAGGAGTTGACAAAGCCACATGAGGAATATCTGCAGCCACCATAGCCACCGCTCTGCCTTGGGCCACTCTTTGGTACCTTTGGTAACAGGAGCAAACCAGAGCCAGATCTAACTTGGAAGCACAAGACAGCAAAGGAGGGCTTGCTGGCTGGGAGGGGCAGTGCAACTCCTGCAGAGCTGGGACAGCTCTGGAGCAAGGAGCAAAAAGAAAAGAAGAACATTTGGCCTTTGGTCAGCCGCAGGAAACCAAGAGGGTGCAGAGATTGGTACACCAAGACTCAGCACGTCAGAACTTATTTTAATTTAATCCCAAGACCAACATGAGGAGCTCCCACTGTGACTGAGTAGAGGGGGTGTACAGAGCCCAGTCCCAGCATAGAAGAGGAAAATGCAAGGGCCCGAGAGGAATGTCTAGCCACAGAGCCCCTCAGGCTCCAAGCAAGGCTTACTCATCTTTGCCTCTGCCTATTGCTCCCTGTCTAGATCGTGAAGTAGACAAGATAACCCAGTTTTCCCTGTGAACTCCTTGGCAAGGCATGTAAAAAACCTAAGCGCATTCACGCGTGGAATAATAACAGAAATAGCTGTCGTTTATCAAGTCCTCACCGCATGCCAGGCACTGGGGCAAGGGGCTGGGCCGTAGGAACTCGCAGGAGGCTAACACACTGACGTTTTCCAAGAGCACGCTGTGGGTTGCTTGAGTCACACCTGCCACCTCCATCCTAACGGACTTGTGAGTTCAGGTCCCGGTAATTATTCCTTCTTCCTTGTCCATGTGCCTCAGGTGACACTGACCCCACCAGGCCCCAAAGATGGATAATACTGGCCATCTAATTAGACAGCTGCATACAAATTACTCAGATGCTCAGGAGATTCAATGACCCTTGCATTTTTCTCTTTTGTTTGTAACATTGTGGGCCAAGGTTCGCCTGGGTGGTCCTCTGTTGGGGGCCCACATGAGCATGGAGAGATGACTGTGGGTGGGCTGAAGTCTCTGAAACGAAACCCAAGATGATATACTCATGGCTGGGGGCTGGCGCTGGCCCTCGCTGAAGACTCAGCTTCATGCCCGTGGCATCCCCATCTATGACCCCCTCCAATGTGGCACTCATGCATTGCCATATTTCTGCCATGGCAGCTGGCTTCCCTCAGAACCAGCATCCCAAGAGAGCCTCCCGAGACCTAGCCTCGGCACACATCGGCACCCTGTTTTCCATTCCATACTGGTTGACACCAGCTGAAGTCTCCAGCTCACAGAGGGGGAGCACGGAACACCGCTCTCACCAAGGGGATGTCAGAGAATTCGGGGCTGTACCGTCAAATGACTACTGCTGCTCCCATGCCAGTCCCATTGCCTTTGCCCCCCACTGACTCAAAAGTGAACATGGGTCACTCGAGATGTGTTCCCCTTCCTTCTGTAGCTGTCACCGTGTCTATGCGACAGATACATAGGTTCCAACAGCCATCTATTGTGAATGGGTGGGACGCGTCGCCCAGGACAGCAGGGAAGGAAGAAGGAAGGAAGCTGAAGCCCTGGTAATTGACTGCAGCTCTGCAGCAGCCAGCCCCGAGGCCAGAGGCTACCTGCAGCTCCATAGAGCAAACTTCTTTGTGCATTAAGCCAGCTGGGTTGCGTGTGACTAATCCCATCCTGATGAATACCCTCTATTAATGCCTCTGATGTCAGGGAAGGAGAAAGCAGCCAGTAGAGTCTTTGAGGCGTCATGGCAGACTTCAGCATGGGCCTTTGCTTGGGTCTTAACACAGATGTCAGTGTTCCAGGCCTCAGATCACGTACACCAAACATGTTGATGTGTTGCGGTAGGGCTGCTCCTCGAAAATGCGGGACCCGATCCCCATTTTATTCCTTTCCTGCTGGCTGTGCTCTGTGTCTCTCCCCATTCCTTCTGCTCACCTCCCTCAGCTCATCTTGCCGGGTCATCCTTTGTGGCTTTGCTTTGATGTTCAAAACACCCTCGGGTCCTTCATGTAACTTGCCAGGCTTTGCACCGTGCACCTGGAGCTCTTAGGACATGAGACATTATGAATGTGTGCAGTGGTGGTTTTCCAAGCATTCCTTCCCAGGGCTCAGTGATATTTTTGAGAAGTACATATTTCTTTCTGGGCAGAAAATTAGGTCAAGGTGATTAAAAGAAAACTTTTTCTCTTGTAAATGCAAGCTCACAGGAATATAAAATGGAGCACTGCAGGATTTTTTCACCTCCTGACATTCATAGCAGTCACTTCAAAAAGCAGGTGATTCATCCAGTCTAAATTAAATCTGAATCAAATGAATTAAAAACAAGTAAACAAAAATGCTAAACCCCTGCACATTTGTCAGCAGTGCGGCAGGTGCTGTACCCAGTAGACCTGACATGATTGCTCCTCGCCAGGCGCTGGTATTTAATGACTTGTCTACACTTACCAGACAGGCGCTTCATAATACCGTTTCCTACCAGTAGATCCTTCCCGCGATCTGTAGGAACCCAAGCGGGTCTCATCCATCCCAGGAAAACTGTCAGGAAACATCAGGATGCAGCCGGCCAAGCCGTACCGCACCCTTTCTGCTGAGTTGGTGTAGGAGCTGGTTGGGACTCCCTTTAGTGGAAAGTTGAGAGATACCCAAACTTCCAGCCCCACAGGGTCAGGACATTATGCTCTGTGATCCTAGAGCCGGGCTCTCTGCCCAGCTTGAGCTCAGTGGAGCAGTGAATCCCAAGCCTGGCTAAAGCCACCCTCGTGGCTGTCCAGTTTGGTACAGCCTGCGAGCTAAGCATGTTCCGTACATTTTTACATCACTGAAAACATCTCAAGGAAGAGGAAGCATGGGCGAGTCAATACCGGATGGGCACACCCACATCCACTGCTTCCTCTGTGGCTGAGGAGTGGCAGCAGGTGGCTGATGGAGCTGTCACTGCTGCCCAGGGCTGGAGGAGCACTGCTGAGCACTCCCAGGGTGCACTGGGAGCTTGGCAGGATAAGAACATGGTAGGAATGTGTTTTCTCTCCTGATCAACAAGCCTCAAGGTAAGACTGAGCATTGTGCTGCTTGATCCAGCAACCCAAGCTCCTGCTATCAGGCCCTTCCAGGAAGAACCCTCCGGCCGGCACAGCTACAGGTGGGGCAGGGTTTCTGACTGCAGGCACTCAGCAGCAGTGTCACGGACTGAGCAGCCTGGATTAAAAGGACAAGGAGGACAGGGCGGATGCTCTGGGTTACCCTAAGACACAGTGACCCCAGAGACTTTGTGTTTGCTTGTTTGTTTTTGGCGGAATCAAGGATTGAACCCAGGCCCTTGCGCTTGCCAGGGAAGCACTTATTCCACTGAGCCATCTCTCCAGCCCCTCCTAGAGACTTTGTGATATGTCTCGTATCATATCATTCCTGTCCTGCATGCATCTACAACCCCAACCCCAAGCATCATAAAACTAACACTCAGCTGAGGCTCAGGCAGGGTATGCAAGATACCCAGGCTTCTGCTGTGCTCTGGAGGACCCGGCTATCACCAGCCCTCCACATGGCCTTAGGACAGCTTGACAAGGGGAAGCAGGGCCTCCAGTCTCGGAAGAAGGTAGCAAGTCCTGTCTGCATCAGCCAGATTTCTGTTATGGCAAAAAAAAAAAAAAAAAAAAAAAAAAAAAGTCCCTGAGATGATCAGCTAATGAAGAAACAGGCTTGTTTGAGGGGTCAGAGTTTTGGAATTCAGGCCATGGTTATTTAGTCCTGCTGCTTCCATGGCTGTAGAAAGGCAGCGCATTGGGCAGTGAGGGGCAGAGCAAGCTGCTCCTTTCATGGAAATCAGGAAACAAAGACAGGAGGAGCAGGGGAAGCAACCCACAATCCTCTGCAAAGGTGTGACCTCACTTCCTCCTGTCTGACCCATGACCTCACTTCCTATCTGACCCCCTTGATCTCACTTTTTCTTGTCTGACCCCAACGACCTCACTTCCTCATGTCTGACCCGAGTGACCTCACTTTCTCCCAGCTGACCACAGTGACCTCACTTGGTCCCAGTAGACTCCTCCTCTTGAAGGCTCAACCACCTCTCCATCATGCTGAGTTGGAGATTCAACCATTCACACACAGGTCACTGGGGACCCTTTGGATAAAGACTGTACCCTTGTCCCTTTTAAAAAACTTGCTACAGGCAGAGGAGAGCTTGAAGAATTGACTTGCCTGTCTCCGGAAGTAGGATCAGGAATTGAAAACTTTGGTTCCCTTCCTTTGATGTCCTTAGAACTGGCCAAATTAACCATAAAGGAAAAAATCTCTGAGGCTATATAATTGGAAAAGAATTTTCAAGTCCTCTGTGGTTTCTTCTTTTCCACTGCACAGTGTTAAGGAAAATCTGAATTTTTGGTACTCCAAGCAAGGGAGAGATGAGGCTTAGATGTGTTGATAGCTTGAAGCAAAGACTGCTTGGTAAATAAATCATGGTTGTCACATCCAATTAAGCTGCTCTGCAGTGACTGGGGCCACCGTCTGCACTTAGCTTCACTCCAGACCTGGCCTCGCTCCACTCAGTGGAGGCGGTTAATCTGAGAAACCAAGAGAGGTGCAAAGGGGGGAGCAGGCATGTGTGGTGGTACAGGGCCCTGGCTGTGGGTCCAGGTGGGCATCAGGCACCTTTCCCATCCAGGGCACAAGACAGATAGCAATGGGGGCCAGCTCCTGGTGAAGTGAACTCTTCCCTGTGGTGCTACTGCAGGACCCAGAGCATGCTGGAAGAAGGCAGCCCCCAGGGCCATCGCTGGCTGGAGCAGGCCTTCTACCTCCACCTCTGAGTCATGTGAATCACTGAAGCAGCAACACAAGCTTGTGTTCTATGGGGACTGAGTGTCCAGGACCCTGTGTATATGCGGCAGGCTATGCACACCCAGACTGCCTGAGTGTACCAAAGCCCCAGGACAAATGCAAATGGGGTGTGGGGAGGCCCAAGGATGCAGCAGTGCATGTGGACACCAGGTGATGGCCATCATGGTGGGTTGGGCCAGCCCCAGGCTTGAGCTCAGGCTCTGGCAGTGGCAGCCACGGACCAAAGCTGAGCTGTGGCCCAGCCC
>PVKA01028360.1:0-29477 GCA_004027165.1 Ctenomys sociabilis
GCCTAAATGCCACCTCAGTCACTGCTCTGTCGTTAGGTAGCCTGTCTAAATGGATTGAGAGGACCTTTTCCTTCCTTAAGGAGTGGGCTGGTATAGGCGCCATGGCCATCCTGGCTCTTCTTGGGGCCATAGGAAGTTTGTTCCTGATATGCCAAGTGGTCCGCAAACAGCGTCGGAGCCAGGTTATACTAAAACAAGCGTTGTTGGCTTTAGATAAGGGACAAAACCCAGAGGCATGGGTGGCCATGATGTGACATATGGGATAATTTTGGCCATGGAAATGACGCCCCTTTGGCCAGGGGTGTCAGTGGGCTTCAGCTGTGCCTGATCAACACAGCTTTCCCACACTTGCAAATCATCATACATTATCCCTCGTCACAAGGCCAGAGATATATAATGACTACACGCTGATGGATGCTCTATGGTTTGGAGGTCCTACTAGGCTTGACGGCCCCTGGGAAGGCCCTGTGGTCTTCTATTGCACAATGGGGAGTAGGTCACTGCCTGCAGCATGGATTGTCCTTATATTCAATGCTTATTGAGCCTAAGCTGCTTGCTACTCGCTTTAGTATTCTCCCCCTGTCATGTAAAGTGCAGGATGTATGATAAAAAGCATTGCAGGGAGATCTACAAGGTTTCCTGTTCTCGGGGTCTCCGGAGAGCAAGCTTGGCTGCATATGGGTTGGTGCCCGAGGTCGCATCTCCATGCAAAAGGCATCGGGCAATGCAATCGGGATTGTAAGGATCACTTGCAATTCCCTGACCTGCAGAGGCCCACATAAAACGGGGTCAAGCCTCTACTCTCACCTGCACAAAATAAAGAAAAAGGGGGAGATGTTGGGAGTGGTGCAAGCAGCGGCTTGGCGCTCTGGGTAACGGCTTGGCGTTTTTTGTGGGCTCCGCCTTGACATGTTCGGAATAACACGAAGTAAGGCATGGCCCTGCCTGTTGATCCGGAAAGACTGTGGGGGCTACCTGACAACAGAGCGGGATTGGCTGTATATTTATACGTGGCTGCTGATGATTGGCTTAGTTATACTATATAAGCCGCTGTGCTTCCACAATAAAGAGAGATCTTTTCCTTCTAAAAGGAAGACAAGGTGTCTCGGGTCTTTCTTTCTGCACCGATCTGCGCCAGACATTATAGTACAGGTTCTCCTATGCCCTGACTCTTTACTGACCTTGAAAGGCTAGGGATAAAATGTTGGCTGGCCTTGTGCCTCTTGTATTTCTCCAATTTTGATCTGTGAACTTAGGTTGTTAACCATCCAGAAGCTAAATTCTTTTTAGTTGTCGTACATTTCTATTTGTATTTCTTCTTTTGACTTCTTAAACTAGGGAAAGAGAAGTTTCAAATGGAGATGGCAGTAAGATAGAACGAAAACAGAGAACTTGTACTGTAAATGTGAATAGAACATGTTTCAAGAGGGAAGAAGTGATAACATTTATTTGTCTTCTCATTGACAAACATAATACATGCCTCATTTATTTAAATATGCTTTTATGTCTTTTTATGTGTCTTAGCAGCGTTTTGTTGTTTTCTTCACTGAAATCCTCAGCATACTCACAAAATTTTTAATTTTCCTTTCATGCATTTGTTTTAACACTTATTTTTATTTCAATGTAAATTCTTACATAACAGTTATATTTATGTGATAGAAAGTGATGTTATGATATATGTATAAATTATGCCAACATAATTAACATATTTATCATGCCAGAGTTGTTCCCATGTTTCATAAAGGATATATAACAAGATGCCCAGTAGATGTCTGAAAGTATATATATATATATATATATATATATATATATATATATATATATATATAAAATTATAGGCATATTCATATACTCTTGATCATAGTAAAAAGGCCAAGAAGTTAAGGCATGTTCACATAATAGTTTAATGTGTTTACTATGTACAATAAGAGGCTAAAAGTATTTAATAAAACAGCAGAATGATAATATAGTAAAAGTTATAATGTAGTCTTTCTCAACACAACTTGATGTAGGACTAGGGATGAAGGTTAGTGGTATAGTGCTCACTCAACATGTGTGAAGTCATAGGTTTAATCTCCAGTACCACAAAAAAAGAAGAAAAATGCTTAAATAAGAAGGAAGGGAGAAGGAAAGACTGAAAAGAGAGATACTACATTGTACCTTCACACTTCCTTTTAAAGAAAGCACACTACAACTTCCATTTGGCGTGTGGATTTGTCAGAATCAATAGTCTTATATTTTGGGGCTAATCTTAAGTAAAATAAGTGCTGGAAAAAACAGTCATTGTAATTCTACAATGGATGTGAAAACCAAAAGATTAGTAAGTAACTAATGGGCAGGTATTGTAGATAGGCTGGAGAAAAGTATAAATCACCTAGCTGGTAGGCAGACAGGCAGGCATTGGACTTCATCATACAACTCAGAGCAGTGTAAATGGAATTTTTTATTTTTTGTGAATTTAGTATTTTCAGACCACAGTTAATCGTAGGTAAATGAAATCATATAAATTAAAATCGTGAATGTTGTGTAACAATTGCACATTTTGTAGTGAGAAAACTCAAACTTGTTCTCTTAGCAATTTTGAAATATACACTATTACTAAATGCACTCTCTGCTTCAGAGCTTGATTTAGATTCCTTATATAAGTGAGTTCATGTGGTGTTTTTACTTCTGTGCATGTCTTATTCACTTAACACAATGTGCAACTTTCTTCCACATTGTTATACATAACAGATTTCCTTCTTTTAAAAAAAATTAAATAGGACAGTGAGTCTCATGAGCCTTGGGAATTCTGGCAAGATATGTTTGTGGGGGCGTAGAAATTGCTAGAACAAACTGAATATTGATGTGCAGACCTTGAAGATAGCACTGCAAGTAGCTATCATGAAAGTAACAATCTCTGAAAAAACAACAAGTTACCAGGAAATAACATTCAATAGTTCCAAGGATATGCAAAGAAAAGCAACATAAGACTGATAAGTATCAGTGTTAAAGAAGATACCACACAAATGACATAAAAGATGTTTAACAAAAGGAACAGCAGAAAATTTCCCAAGTCTGGGAAAATAATTTGACATATATGAAAGTCAAATAGGCATATAGAAGTACAATTAGCCATAACCATAAATTCAGCACAAGAATATATTATACGAAGCCATCAGGGGTCCTGGGAGATGGCTCAGTTGGAATAAATGCTGCCCTAGCAAGTGCAAGGGCCTGAGTTCAATCCCCAGCTCTGCAAAAAACAAACAAATAAACAAACAAAAGCTATCAGGGAAAAGAAACAGATCACCTATAAATAAAAGCCCATTAGAATCAAGATAGATTTCTTAACACAAGCCATCACATCAAAAGAATTGAGATATTTCAAGTTAGTAAAGAACCAATTTATGAACTAGATTGATATGTTTTGCAAAGTTATCCTTCAAAATTAGTGAAAACATATGACACTTCCACAAAAAGAAATTCATGACCAAGAAAGGAAGCTTACAAACTGTACGGAAAGATATTGTAGATAGAGATAAAAGTGACCACAATTCCAAAAACAATAATAGAAAGGAGGCACAAGCAGGGAAATGTTAAACAAAGGGTAAAATTAGGGAAATGGTAATAGGAAAATACAATGACCAAAATAAGCCAGTACATATTATATTATAACCATTAATATAAATGACCTGAATTCATGATCAAAAGAAACATACTGACAGAGTGTATCAAGAAACAGAATCTAACAAAATTCTGTATATAAGAAACACTTTTAGTTCAAAAGAAAAATCATCAACTAAAGTCAAAATGTGGGAAAAATACTCCATGTAACAGGAATCCAGAAAAAGTAGCCATTGTTCTTCTGTTTACAGACAGTGTGAACTTCAAACTAAGAATGATTAAAAGCATTAAAGAAAGTCACACATACATATTAGGAGGGAACTTCAAGAGGAAGAGACATATGGGCATATCCAAGTATGTACAACAAATATTAATAAATATGAAAAATCGAATAAGCAATAATGTAACCATAACAGGAAACTTAAGTTTTTTGAGTTGTCTCAAAAAAGAAAGAAAGATCAACTAGACAGAAACCAGCAAAAAAATGAGAAAAATGAATTTGGGAACAGATATATTTAGTAGAAGATTTATGAGCGTTACACCCATTATCAGAATACACATCATTCTCAGTTGCACATGTATAGAATCTAAAATAGATGACACATCAACATATAGAGCATTCTTAAGTAAATGCAAAGGATATCCCTTGCATGTTATCTGACTGTATTACAATTAAATTCTAAATTATCGACAAGAGAAGTCACAAAAACTCCATGAACAAACGAATATTAAGTAACACCCCTACAAACCACCATTGGGCCATAGATGAAATTGAATAACACAATAAAGAATATTTATAATTAAATGACATTTCAAATGTAATTTATCAGAACCTGTGAGATATAATGAAAGCAGTGTTCAGAGCGATATTTATAGTGGTCAATACTCATATCAAGGAAAAAGGAGCACAAATAAAAACCTAAAGATACTCCTCAAGTTGTCAGAAAAAAATGAGCAAGTCAAGCCCAAACTCCTTAGTTGGGAGGAAACTGTAAGAGAAGAAATTAATGCAATGGAGACTTAGAAAATAATACAATGAATTTAAGTGTTGAAGAGTTGCTTTGTTGAAAGAATAAATAAAATTGATAAATGCCTAGCCAAACATCAAAAAAAGAACAAAAAGTCCTCCAATTTCAGCAATATATATTGAAAGGGGTGAAATCACTATAGTGCCTTTACAAATTTAGAATATTATTCTTATTTACTTTCAAAATCTTTATTCTCATAGGATAGAAAACAAAAAAATGTGCAGACTGCTAGGTACGTATAAATTACCAAAACTGAATCAAGATATAAAATACTGAATAAAACAATATCAGTCAAGGAAACTGCAGTTGTAATTTAAACCTTAGCAACAAAGAAAAGCCAAGGTCCTGATGGATTCATAGTTGAATTCTGCAAGAAATTTATTTTAATTTATTTTATTATTAATTTTAATGAGAAAGCAATACCAATGAGACACTTTCAAAACAGGTTAGTAGGAGAGCTACAATAATTAATACATTGCATATTGTCTTCATAGTAGTTACGCACAGTACAAGATGCATACATGATCTCTTGTGTAAACAATATTAGTACAAATCATTCTTCTCATTGAACTAAGAGAAGGTAGCTGTATATCTATCCTATTTTGTATATACATATATATTTTTTTCACTACAAAATGGTCTTTCATTTGTATCCTCCCTATTTTGTTTTGTTTTGTCGGAGATGGGTGTTCCATTGATGTTAGAGAAGCTGTATTTGTAAAAGTTTTTGAAGGACCTTTTTATACTTGATGCCATTTCAAATTTATTTTATTTTATTTTGAAGAATAAAAGCAGGAACAAAAACATGAAGAAAAAGGCAGAAACAGGGTAACATAGCAAAACATGTGCTACAGATTCTCAAAACAGGAATAGTTGATTAACAATGGTTGTTATATTATCTATTTTTATCATCTGTGTGTTGCTCAGATTAACAGATATAGTTGTGCAAGACAGGCAAAATAATTGAATATTGGCACTCGCTTTCAAGAAATCTTAATACATTCCTTGTCTTTTTGTTTCAATTTATTTTATTTTGTATTTTTTGTTTCAATTTAATTTAATTTAAAGAGAATATAATAATTGGTAAGATAGTAGGAATGGTACACATTTAGCAGACCAAGATGAGAAGCATGAAACCATGGGTTCTGTATTACACATTGCTGTCCTTGATGTAGTTGCTGAGATCACAGATATCAACATATAGAGTTACTCAAGGTGAAAATTCTACACACTAATTGCTCTTTTTTCAATTTCATTAGGGAAATTCGGGGATTCATCCCAGAAATAAATGGATGATTCAATATATCAAAATCAAAATAAAACTGATAGAAATTATGAGTTCAGCCATCTCAGCCATCCTATATATATACTTGCATGTGTTACCTTCTTTCCTTTTTTCCTACTTTTTCCCTTTCCTCTCATCTTTGATATTTAGTCCTAGCCCTCCCAGACTGCAGGTCCTTTGGCTCCTTCAAAGTAGTCCTGCTCAGGTGGAGTGGATCCACTGTGCCCCTGCAGCTACTGTTCCTGTGGCTCCTTCCCAGTATGCTTGCCAAGAAGAAATGGGCTTGGTGGCTTCCAGTCTCCACAAGAAATTTAGAGAGCATTAAATGCCAATATTCCTTAATTCTTTAGTGAAACTTAAAAGGAAGCAAAACTCCCTACACATTGTTGGAGGTAAGTATAAATTCTTGCATGCAAATCAGAGTAAGAACCAACCAAAAAAGAAAATTATATGCTAATCTCCCTAATGAACATACATGTAAAAATTTTCAATAAAATCCTAGGAAACTGAACTCAGCAAATCATAAAGAAGATTATACATCATGACAAGGTGGGATTCACCACAGAAATACAAGGATGATTCAATAAACCAAAAATATGAGCTACATATAAACAGAGTCAAAATTAAAAATTATATTATTCTCAACAGGTACATAAAAGTCTAACAACAATTCATGGTAGAAATCCCCCAAAATATGATTAATGTTCTTTACCTGAATCGGATAACAGCTATCTATGACATGTCAACAGCCAACATCATCATAAATGGACAAAAATTGAATGGTTTTACTCTAAAATCAGGAAGAAGTCAAGGATGTCCACTGTCACTACTACTATTTACTGTAGTTCTTTAAAGATTAATTAGAGCCATTGGAGAAGAAAAAGAAAATAATAAACAAAGATCAGAAAAAGGAAGGGAAATTATCCTTATTCACAAATGATATGATATGCTACCCAGAATACCAAAATCTGAAACAGACCCTTCAAGATTTAATGACAAATTGAGCAGTGCACTAAATTCACACTCAGAAATCAATAATTGCGGTGAAAATCCTACCACTTAACTGCTAGTTTCAAAAATCTGCTGATGTTTCTCAGGATCATTGAATAACTATATATGCTGATATCTGTGAACCAAGCAAATGCACTGAATTTAACAAAGTGTAATAGAAGGGACCCACTTAAAATGCCTGTCTTTCTGGTCTTCTAAATATGTACTTCTTGTCATGATATACCAAGTATTACTATACTGTCTTTCAAATAAAGTTTTTTAAAGGGTAATAAATGAAAAATAGGACAAAAATGTCACAAGACAGTCCTGCTACAATGCTGTATATGGATAGGTTTCTAAATATCCATGTTAATTCCTATATTTTTTAAAAAAATTTCTTTATATTCTTTATGAACTTAGAGTTTAGTATCTCAATACTTGTTGGAAAATATATGTTCCATGTTATGCCTATTATGTCTGATATTTAGATTAATAGCGTGGGTAAACTGAACTGCATATGTTGCAGGGTAATAATAAGCTTCTCTTTTGGAGGGTTAACAACCTAAGTTTTCAGATCAAAAATTGGAGAAAAAGAAAGACTGCAAGGTCAGCCAACATTTTGGCCCTAGCCTTTCCAGGTCAGTGAAGACTCAGGACATCAGGCAATTTGTATTGTAACATCATGGAATTCAGTTGTGCTCCAAATTTTCTGACCAAGGTTATAGGGCCATAGAGGAATGTGATTCATGATGTATAGTGTGCCTAAGGAGAGTCACATGGAGAGAAAACTTTCTCTCAGGCTTTCACAGAGAGCAAATTGGTCAAGCAATGGCCGTGACTCATCCACATGGCTGACACTGACAGGGGATCTACAAAGTGCGGTATAGGGTTACAGGATAAACCCTGAGTATACTTGACTGACCTTATCTGATACAGAAGTTACATTTCTTGTTATGTAGGTCTTGCTTTAACTCAGTCTTAACTATCCAGCACAAAAGTATAAGAATGGAGGTATATAAAGTAAAGTCATATTAATATGACTTTGCATGTATGAGCTGTGAATGGCTTTAGTCAACAACTTCTGTGGATGACCCACTACTATTGTGGACTGCTGATCTGTGTTGGAATATATATATTTAATTTTCCCTGTTTTCAAAATCTGTAACATATGCATTGTTGTACGTTACCCTGTTTATGTCATTTTTTTCTATTTGTTTTTGCTTCTATTTTTCACTCTTCAAGTTAAAATACAAATAAATGAATAAATTTTAAAAAAGAATCAATAATATTCTTGTTCATAAAGAACAAATTCACTGAGAAAAATTAGGGAAACAATACCCTTCACAGTGTCATCTTCAAAGTAGTAATCAATCTAACAAATCTAATAAAAGATCTACATCATGAGAATTACAGTACTCTGAATTAAGTGACTGGAGAGGAATTCAATAATTGGAAATAATTCTTCTTCATTGATAGGAAGAACTAACATTGTAAACAGGGGCTATACTTGCAGTAGTATTATACAGATTCAATACAATCCTCATCAACATACCATTAATATTGCCCCCACACTTCGAGAAAACATTTGTAAAGTTCATCTTGAAGTAGAAGAAATCTAGAATACCTAAGACAATCCTGGGCAAGAAAGGAAAAGCAGGAGAAGTAACAATCTCTGACTTGAAATTAGTGTATAGCTACTGTGATAAAATCAGTACATTACTAGAAAAAAAACTGACTTGAGGATCAATGGAAAAGACTGAAAGATTTGAACACAACTACAAACACACTGAGCTACCTTATCTTTCACAAAAGTGACAAACATTCTCACTGGAAGAAAGATAGCATCTTTAGTCAATGGTGCTGGAAATAAAGTGGTTTTCCACATGCCAGAGACTAAAACTAGACTCATAGATATCACCACGGACTTCACTACAATCAAAATGGATTACAGATCTAAATATTAAAAGGTAAGCACTAAATCAACTAGAAGATAAAGTATGCTGCAATTTGAAGACAGGAGGTATGCAGAGAGTTCATGAACAGAAACCAAACTGCATGGGAGTACTACAGAAATCAACTGGGATTTCATCATATGAAAAAGAAATCAACAGGGAAGCAGATGCCAGCCAAGCAGCCAGCCATCAGGGTGCAGTTAGAAACAGCTGCTGAGCCCAGGCACCAGATCTGAGCCAGGACTGGCCTGTCAAATTGGATCTATGAAGAACTAGGTCCAGTGAGCTGAGGTGTACTACTAGGCCAAGACCTAAGGTGAGGATTAAAACAGCACAGAATATGCAAGGAGTAACTTAGGTAAAATAGGTTTCCTGGAAGATCCCAGGAACATGAAAGCAAAGTGCTCAGCCAGAACACTGGGGAACTAATTTAAATACAATTTCCAAATCCAAGCTGTATAATAGATGTTGTGAAAGTGAAAAAAAATGCTCAAAAGTAAATAGCACTCAATCATATCTGCATCTTGTACTCTGAATAACTACTATGAAGACAATATGAAATGTATTAATTATTGTAACTGTCCTACTAACCTATTTTGAAACTGTCTCATTGCTATTTTTTCTCATTAAAATTAATAAAAAAATTTTTAAAGGTTAGTAAAAGAAAAGAAAGTAAAGAACAATTGGGATGAAATAAAGAAATAAAGAAAGAAAGAAGGAAAGAAAAATATAGACATACAAAGAAGATAGGTAAGGTAATTGTACTAATAATTTCTATTGGATTATTCAAAGGAATAATCATTTGATCAATTTTGCATGCCTATATCTGATAATTTTAACTAATTTGAAGATAATATGCAATATAGCAACCATTGTTAATTTCCTGTCATCTTGTTTCGAAATTCTATATCATTTTTGCTGTTTTTCCTTATTTTTTATTCCCTTTAAAATAAAAAAAATTCAAATAATATTTCATTGTGTACTTTTTTTTATACATCTTTTGATGGACAGTTAGCTTGATTCCATTTTTGGCTACTGGGAACAGGTTACAGTGAATTTGGGAATGCTGATGTCTCTTAAATATACTGATTGTACTTGTTTTGCACATATGTCCCATATTGGGATGGCTTGGATATATGCTAGTTTTAATATAATATACTGTTTTATGGAAACTACATATAACTCTCTATGATGGTTGTAGTAATTAACAATTTCAGTAACAATTTACAAGAGTATTTTTTTAAAAAAAATACTCCCAATGTTATTTGTATTTTGTCATTTTGAAATGAACTCTTTTGAAAATTACCAAGTGTTAAGTGGTGGATTTAATTGTATTTCCTTTACTCATTTTTATCTTTCTTTTTTTGAGACCTGGTTTCATTATGCAGTTTACTACTAACCTATGCAGTTCAGTAACATTATTATCTAACTCAGACTGGTCTCAAATTCCCAGAAATCTTCTGCCCTCACCCTCTCAAGTGCTGGGATTATAGGTGTGTACAACCATGCCCATCATCTTTGCTCATTATTAAATAGTGATTACTGGTCACTAGATTGTCCAAATTTTTTTACATCATGGAAATCAAGTTGCTCAGGAGCTCACTGCTAGATCAGACTCAGAGTAATCTGCCTGTTTACAACCTCCCAAGAGCTGGGGTTACAGGCATGTATTACCATATCCAGTCTCAATTGCAGTCTCGGTGCTCCACAGGGGCAGGCTACAACTAGCATGGCAGGTCTGGAGATCAAACTCCCAGCCCCTGGGCCTGCTTGCAGGCTCTTTAATATGCTGAGCTATTTGCCTGGCCAAGATATATGGCTTTTCAAAAACTATTCTGTAGGTTTTCTCTTCACTCTGTAGGTTCTTTCCTCTTCTGTGTTGAAGTTCATTGCTTTTTAATTTTTTTAATTCATTTTAATGAGAAAATAAGATAAAACAGCAATGAAACAATTTCAGAACAGGTTAGTAAGACAGTTACAATAATTAATACATTACATATCATTGTCTTCATAGTAGTTATTCACAAGAAAAGGTACAGATAAGATATCTTGTCTAAACAATATTACACAAAATTTATTCTCTATGAACTAAGAGAAAGTAGCTGTATATCTATCCTAACGCTCTTGTGTATAGATATGTTTCTTTTTCTTGCACAACAAAATGGTCCTTTATTTAACTTTTGGGAAGTTAGTAAGGCATGACACTAGGTTGCTTAGCTTCTGACAGTTAACCTTAACCAGACAGGATGTTCATCTCAGGAGTGAGGTAGCTTGTTCGTTTTAGGCACTAGGTCAAGTGTCACCTCCATATATTTGATCAATTTCCTAGCTTTGTAGCTCCCAACATTTCCCAGGCAACAACTTCTGACAATTGCCAGTTTTACTGATAACACACTACTATTTTGGACTATTGGACTATGTTGGGTTATTTTGCTGAATTCAAGTACCTCCAATCTTTAGACTGGCTTCAAGTATGAAAAGTTCCTTTAAAGACTTCTCATTGCTGTTGATACTTGTGTTTCTGTTGTTATTTCAAAACACAGGGCAGTGAGGTAGCTCAGCAAACTAAGCTCCTGCTTAAGTAAGCACAGGAACAGGGGTTCAATCTCCAGTTCCACATGCTGTGTCAGCACCACCCCATGGGCAAGCTGAGCCAGCTATAAAGTCCAGGTGTGGTGGTGCGTTGCTATAATCCCAGTGCTGGGCAGGCTAAAAATAGGAGAATAACTATGAGTCTGAGGTGAGTGGTTAGCCTGTACCAAATGCATTAAAAAATCATTACTCAAAGCAATTTCACATAGCTTTTTCCAATATGTTTTCTTCTAGTTGCTTAAAGAAGAGTCCATCTCCCTACATTCTACTATCTTTTACTTTTCAATATTTATAATTTGAGTTTCTCATATATGAGAACTACGAGACATTTAAAATGAGCATGGAGAGAAGATAAAGGGTATGTGGAAGAACTAGATGAAAAACAAAACCCTAAAATATTATGTGTATATAGTAACTCCACCAGAAGAATGGAAATATTATGTATCAGAAATATGTACTAATAAAAAGTATATGTGAAAAATAGTATACTTAAACATAGGTTTTATGTCTATGTCTATAATCCATTTTGAATTGATTTTAACATATTACACGTGATAAGGTTTCAGCCTCATTCTTCTGGAGTTAGACATCCAGTATTCCAACACAGTTTATAGAAAAAGCTGCCCTTTCTCCATAGTCTGGGTAATATATTTGGGTACAAATTGACCATAAATACCTAGTTTTGTTTCTGCCCTCTCTATTTCATTCCATTAGTCTATATATCTATTATGTGCCAGTACCATAAAGTTTTAATTGTTCTATCTTTGTCATATTGTATGTAATCAGTTTATGACCTCCATCTTTTTTTTCTCAAGTTGTCCTTTACTCTTTGATTTTTTTGAGTTATTGTATATGAACTTGCAGATATTTTTATGTTTCTGTGAAAAATGTCATTGGAGTTTTAATATAAATTACTTTAAATCCAAAAGAAATGGTTAGTATAGATTTATTCATTTATTTCATTTTTTTTAATGGAACCGGGGATTGAACTCAGGTTCTTGTGCTTGCCTCGCAAATGCTTATTCTACTTAGCCATCTCCCTGGCCGTCGGTTAGTATAGTTTTATAAGAAGATTAAGCATTACTGTCCGTGAATTGCATTACCTTTCTGTTTCTGTCTTCCTCTGTCTCCCATGTCCTCTAATTGTCACTATATTGGCAAAATTTACTTATATTGTAGCTATTGTAAAGAATATTGATTTCTTGATTTGTTTTGGGAGTAGCTGCCAATATAGAGAAATATTATTGACTTTTGGCCTAAAATTTTATTAAATTTATTTATTCTAATATGTTTGGTGAAGTATTTAGGATTTTCTATTATATAAGAACCTGTTAGCTGCAAGCAGAGACAAATTATCTTATTTCTGTCTTATTTTGATGCCTTGTATTTATTTCTCTTCCCCAATTGTTCTGGCTAAGATTTCCAATACTATATTGGGCAAAGTGGTAAGAGTGAGTATGCTTTTCTTTCTTTTTTTTTTTTTTTTCTTTGTGTGTGTGTGTGTGTGTGTGTGTGTAACCGGGGATTGAACTCAGGCCCTTGTGCTTGCCAGGGAAGCACTTATTCCACTGAGCCATTTTCCTGACCCCAAGAGTGAGTATGCTTTTCTTATTTCTGACCTTAGTTGGAAAGTTTTCAACTTTTCAGTGTTGAGTATGGTAACTGTGTGTGTGTGCATGTGTGACTTAAGGTCTTTATTGTGTACAACTTTTCAGTGTTGAGTATGGTAACTGTGTGTGTGTGCGTGTGTAACTTAAGGTCTTTATTGCGAGGCAAGCACAAGAACCTGAGTTCAATCCCCAGATCCATTAAAAAAAATGAAATAAATGAATAAATCTATACTAACCAATTCTTTTCTATTTCAAGTAATTTCTTGTTTTATAGCTAATTTGTTGATAGGCCTTTTATAGATCAGGAAAACATGTTGCACTTTATGAAATGCATTTCTACACCTACTGACATAATACTTTCTCTCTTCATTTTATTAATGTGGTATATCACAATTATTAATTTCCATATGTTACACCACCTTTCAACTCAGGGATAAATTGGCTGAGATAAATCATGCTTTTATTATGCCATTGAATTCAACTGTTTAATATTTCATATAGGAGGTTTGCAACTATGTTCATTGAGGGTATTTATATATACTTTTAAAATTCTTGCATTACCATTGTTTGGCTTAGGTCAGGTTGGCTTTGGAGTCAGGTAATGCTGGAAAACCTTTCAATAAAGTAAGGAAAATATCTCCCAACAAAGAAAAGCCCCAGAAAGTGATGACTTTCTGCATTAATTCTATCCAATATTTAAAGAATACTGCTCATCCTCAAATGCTTTCAAAAATTAAAGGGAAGGAAACACTTCAAAATCCACTTCATAAGCTCATAAAACCTGCTTCATTGTGAAATTGGAATAGATATCCTCTCTAGTTTGTAACCTGTATGAAAATGTCCTCTTCCAGTAAACATTTGCACTATAATTAGGAAACGGAAGAAATTGTATATAAACTTTAACTCTTCAATGGTGGCAAAATACTCCATTTATAGATAAAAGTGTGTGAATGTGATCACAATTTATAAAGCTATGTGAAATTTGCATTTATACAATGTGAGCTGCACTTGTGAATAGAGCTGAGATAAATGGAATTATTTTCTTGGTATATATACTATATAACAAATTATGAGGGGCCAGGGAGATGGCTCAGTAGAATGAGCACTTCCCTGGCAAGCACAAGGGCCTGAGTTCAATGCCCGGTTCCACAAAGAAAAAAAATTATGAAAGAGCAAATCATTAATTCTTTCTAATGACTTTTAATGAATGTCAATTAATATCTGCAGAAATATGATGTGGTATGCTCTAATACTCATAAGGCTTTAAGCTAAATGCCCTTATGGTTCAGAAGTGAGGAAAAGTAATGCAATTTTCTTTTTTCAATTTCTAAGCTAGCGAGACAAGGCATGATGGACCATGCCTGTTATCCCAGCACTGGGACAGGAGGATCACTATATTTCTGAAAATAGGATGATCACTATGAGTCTGAGCTAAGAAAAGACACCTTGTACTAAATACATTAAAAAAATTCTCAGGTGACAAGTGTGTAACCTATAATCATACATTCAGAATGAATTCATTATTCAAATAGAAGAATCTTAATTATAAAATGGCTTAGTTTTTCTTTTTCCAAAAGTAAATTTTGGAAGATAAGAAGTGGCTCATTTAAGTTAGCGCCTTGTCTCCAACTTCTATGTGAACCATACCTTTGGAAGACACTACAGTCACTTCCTAGATTATATTTTAGGACAATCAATTGTAGATGGAGTCTACTGCATACACACACAAATGAAGAGATATTTGTGTCTCTATATCTTGTTTAATTGATGAATATCTTCAAATATGACGGAAAGAAAATAGACATTGCAGAGAAAAGCCTTCCTTTAAATCCCAAATCTGTCACTCTTGAGCTGTATGAACTTTGACAAGTACCTTAATCTTTCTGTGATATGTCTCCTCTTACATAAAAGATGGCTGAGGATTCAAAGTGGAGACAATCTGGGATAGACTTGTCCTTCCATGCTAAGCACAATCTTAATCCCAACAAATAATGCTCTTCAAAAAGGATTGAATTGTGGCAATAATAATGTAAACTGGTTTGAAATACATGGACTAGACATGCAAAACAGGGGCATAACATATTATGTACCACAACTAACAGATGAAAGTGACCAAGGGCCAGAAATTCCTGAACCTCTCCAATACATTTGTTCAAACAGAACTGTCTGTGTTGGTGGTATAGTGGTGAACATAGCTGCCTTCCAAACAGAAGTCCTGCCAGTAAGAGCAGGTTCACCCAACAGACAAAGCAATGATGTTGGTTTAACTGGCAGTTTTATTAAAAATATCTATCAAATCACAGTGCCTTCTCTCTAGAAGAGGTCTGAATTTCTAATTCCGATTGACTTATATTGAGAAATCAGACACCAGAAAGAGCTTGTGCCTCATTTTATCAGTGATATGGCACGTAAGACTTTATCATGTGACCTGAGACAGCACCACAGATGGCTACAAAATCATGTTTTTTAAATAATTTTATTGATATACAAATAGCAATGAGACACTTTCAAAACCTATTAGTAGGAATGTTTCAATAACTAATACATTGCATATTGTTGTCTTCTTAGTGGTTATTCATGGCACAAGATGCAGACATGATATCCTGTCCAAAAAACTACTAGAACAAACCATTATATTCATTGAATTATGAGAAAGTTGCTGTATATCTACCTTAACTGCTTTGAATATACTGATACAAAATTGTCCTCCATTTGAATCCTCATATTTTGATTAGTTTTGTCAGAGATGGGTATTCCATTGACATTTAAATATGGTAGGTGCATGAATTCAGCAAAATATTCCAATATTGTCCAGTAGTCATTAATAGTAGTGGGTTATCCATATAACTGGCAACGTCAGAACTTGTTGACTTGAACGGTTTACAGTTCCTTCCATTAATATGGCTTTACATTTCATACATTGTTTTTATACTTTTCCACTGGATGGTTAAGACCAAGACAAAGCAAGAACTATATAACAAGAAATAAAACTTTTGAATCTGACAAGGTTAGTCAAATCTCCTCAGGATTTCTCCTGAGACCCTGTGATGCAGTTTGTAGATCCCTTGTCAGTGTCAGCCATTTGGATGAGTCATGGCAATTTCTTGATGAATTTGCTCTCTCTGAAAGCCCAAGAGAATATTTTCTCTCCATATGACTCTCCTTAGGCACACTCTACATCATACTTTCCTTTGTGGCCCTCTAATCTACTTCATCAGACAATTTGGAACACAACTGAGTTACATGATGTTGCATTACAGGTTCTCCTTTGCACAGAGCCCTCACTGACCTTGAAATGCTAGGGCCAAAATGTTGGATATCCTTGCAGCCATCATTTTTTCTCTGATTTTCAGCCTGCAAATTTAGGTTGCTAACCCTCTGGAAGAGAAGCTTATTGTTATTACCCTACAACATAGGGAGCTGAGCTTAACCTCACTATTTGTTTGACTATCAAACATCTTAAACATAACATGGAATAGGTATTTTTCATCAAATATTGATATGTTATATTTTAAGTCCCAACAGAATATGAAGACAAAAATTAAAAAAATATATATTTTATAACAGGAATAATTACAGATTTTTACACAGAAATTTAGAAATCTAATCATAACCAGCATTGTAGCAAGACAGTCCTAAGATGTTTTTTTCTGGTCTCATGTTTTCATTTAATTCCCTTTTCTTTTTGAAGCAAAGATTTCCTTGAGAGACAGTATAGCAGTAATTTGTATGATATGATAAGCAGTACATATTTGAAAGACCAGAATGAAAAGCATTCCAAATATGATCCTAGTATTACACATTGGTATCTTCAGTGCAGTTGCTTAGTTCACAGGTATCAGCATATACAGTTAGTCAGGGTGAGAACCCTACCAACTTCTAGTTTCAAAAACCTGGAGAAGATTCTCAGGATCATTGTCTTAACCCTCTTGTGCATATAAATGGATGGTTTTTGAGTGACCCAGTGTACAAGCTCAGAGTGTGAGTGAGACTGTTCAGGCCACTGGATCCTGGATCAATCCGGTGCGCAGGCCCAGCGTGGAACCCCTCAGCAGAATTCCATGCAAAGAGGCTAGCGGTAAGACCCACCCAGCTGATTCAGAAGCAGAACATCTTGCCAGTGTGACACAAAGGGTTCACCTGCAAGGCTGAAGCTGGAAGAGGTGAAGCACAGCAGCCAGACCCAAGCCACACCCACCTAGAGGAGTCTGAACTTCATAGATCCAGACCTGGTGTTAAGGTAATAACTCTATCTAAGCTCTAAACCAAAGGTCAAAAGTCAGTGGTATACAAAATGACAAAGAGAAGGAACAAAAAGCAGCCTCAGGCTCTAAGACCAGCCAATACAAATGCAGAAGACAGTAGCGTAGAGGAAATCAAAAATCACACACCTGAAATCTCTGAAATAATAACGCTGGAAGTAAAAAAAACAACTGCAGAAAGGTATAGAAGAAATCAGATCAGAAATAATTTCTGAAGTAAAAAATGCAGCGATAACTATAATCAAAGAAGTACTAAGTGCTTCTAAAAATACACTGATAAAAAATAGAGCAGAATATAAAAATGATGGAACCCCTGAATAAACAATATAGGGAAGAAATAGAATGTATGACCCAGATTCAATGTGATATGCAGGAATTTAAAACCTCAGTCACAAGCTGTCAAAAATTTTTTAGTAAAAATGAAAATAGACACTAACCTCAAAGACACCATTGAAACTAGTGAAAAAGTAAGCAAAGATCTCTTAAAAACAACTGGGATGAAGGAAAAAATAATTCAACACCCGCAAGACAACTCAATGATGGACAATGTGAGACTAATAAGCATCAATGGAAGGAGTCAGTACACATGATATAAAAAGAATATGGGCAGAAGTAATAGCAGAAAACTTCCCAAATATGGGGAAACAATTTGACATTCAGTAACCGAAGCATATAGAACTCCAAATAGCATTAACCCAATTAAAACCACTCCCAGACATATAATAATCAAGATCCCAGAAATTCAGCACAGAATCAGTATACTAAAAGCCGCTAAAGAAAAGAAACAGAAGTCCTTTAAAGGAAAACCTATTAGAATTATGGCAGGTTTCTCTTCAGAAACCATCAAGTCTAGAAGAGCATGGATCAGAGTACTTTTCTTCAAGTCTTGCAAGAAAACAAATTCCATGCCAGACTGATATACCCTGTAAAACTCTCTGTCAAGTATAATGGAGAAGTAAAATACTTCCATGATGAAGAACAACTAAAGAATTTCGTGATAACAAAGCCAAACCTACACAGACTACCAAATGATGGTCTAGAGAGGGAGCAAAATGATCACAACCCCATGAACAAGAATGGAAAGAATCCACCAAATAGGGCAAACAATTAAACACAGGAAAATAAAGGGTATACAATAATAGTCTTTCAGTTACTCTTTTGTGTACAGCAGCAAAATATTTCCATCAGCACACTCTACAAATGGACTTCTCTTGCATCCTATGGGCCAAGATTCTATATGGGACTACAGGATGGATTTCAAGGAAATAACTGTATCTCAATCCCAAAAGTGACACCTGGCCACCAGTAAGTGTCATGGTCATTATCCATGTCTATAACACACTAGAGCTGTGTGATATCCTATCCCCAAACTGTAAGACGTGATGGTCATTTGTCATTCCAGCATTTATCTTATATTTTATATATCTTAGTATTTCTTTACTATCATGAAAACTTTTTCTTAGTTCAATTGTTTTGAAACATTTAATTTTTAATTAATTAGTATTTAATTTTCTGAATATTGCTTAATCTTAATTTTTGCTCTAAGATTTATACTATATCTTTGAATTACAATTTACCTAAAAGACATGATATGATATCTTCTCCTAGTATTAGAAACTTTAAAAGGGTTATTTCCATTTTCTGTTGACTTTATATTACTTCTTCCCTGTTTTTCATACACACATACACACGCAAATATGTGAATAAATATGTGTATAACCCAAGATAAAATTGCTATTGTTTCATAGAAATCTTCAATGTCCTTTAAATAAAGGTTCATCTAAAATAGTTTATATAGTCCTGTATAGCTATCACTTTGAGAGCTCTTTTCTGTTCATCCAGGAGCATACTGCAACTACTCTTGCCTTTTGAATTAGGCTCCTTTTTATTTCCTATATGCTACATATGGAGGTATTAAAATATTTCAAGTTTGTATAACTACCAAGTATTTTACTTTTAGTTTTCAAACGTATGCTTGCTAAGTATAGAATTAAAAGGGGGATAGATTTTTTTTTTCTTTCAGTCCTTCAATTAGTCTAGTTTCTTACACACTTGGTCCTTCTTTTTCTTTCTAATGTGGAATAAGATGCTATTTAATTTTGCTCTTCCATACCTAATATTTTTTATGTATATACTTTAATCAATTTTTTTCTTTACAATAACTTTTGGATAATTTCATTTTTGTTTATGTTGATATGATTCTGTTTAAATTTCTTGTGCAAAAGGTTCATTTCTCTTGGCAATGTGGTATTATGAGTTGAACTAAATTCAGAAATTTTAAATCTTTAAATATTTATTGCCTACTCCTTACTACTTTGAGAATTCTAATTATATGAATATAAAAAATAAAAGAAAGGACAAGTTGATGCTTACAATTTCTGTTTTTCCTCTGACTTTTTTCCTCTTTGAATTTCTTATATAAACTCCTTAGTTATTGTTTTTTTAAACAAAACTTATACATTTGTATCAGGTAATCTGAAACTAATTTGCACATAGCATCATGTAATATAGCAACCATTGTTGGATTCCTATTACTTTGATTAGTGAAATCTTGTATCATGTATTATGCTATTTTCTTGTATCACTAATTTGTACACTTTAAAATGATAATAAAACGTACAAACTTAAAAAAAAACTAAATGTATGGTTTTCCACTGTCATGTTTCCTAGCTATTCTCCTTGCCCTCTTTGTTGTCTATTCCTCAACTTCTCACTTTCCTTTCAATTATGTTATACCTTTCTCTTTTTATTTCTTTTTTTCAGTTGTTACACTAGGGAGACTATATGATATTTACATGTTTATTTCTCTTGTGAGTGTATTTCAGGTATGCTCAGATCACTAGCCAACTGTAAAATGCAAATTGAAACAACACTGAGATAACATCTCACCCCAAAAAGAATGGCTCCCATAAACAAATCAAACAACAACAAATGTTGGAGAGGTCGTGGGGATAAAGGAACTCTTCTCCACTGCTCGTGTGAATGTAGACTGGAACAACCATTGTGGAAATCAGTGTGGAGACTCCTTAAAAAACTAAGACTGGAAATCCCATTCAAGCCAGCTATCCCCCTACTGGGAATTTTCCCACAGGAACTGAAAACATCGTATCATAGTGATATATGTGTACCTATGTTTATAGCAGCACAATTTGTGATAGTCAAATCTTGGAAACAACCAAGGTTCCCGTCACATGAGGAGTAGTTGAAAAAGACATGGCATTTCTATACAATGGGGTATTAGTCAGCTATAAAGGATTATAAACTTGAAGCCTTTGCACCAGCATTTTGAACCAAACCACAAAAAACAACCAGGCCTGGACCTCTCTGATTTAATAGTACTGGAATTAATCTATGTGTCTGCATAAAATATTCACTAGATGAGCTAAATGTTATGGTACAGATGACAGGGGATAGCATCAAAGTATGTGAAGATAAATTAATACAAATTCTTCAGTCGGAATTGTACAGAGGGAACATTAAAAAATGGAAATGGAGCTTCTGGGATCTGGAAGACAATAAAAACAAGATCTAATATTTCTATTACAAGAATCTCAGAAGGAGAGAAGACAATGGGGCTGAAGACTTCCAAAATTTGGCAAAAGACATAGACCTAAATTTTGAAGTAGAAGAATGAATAAAAAACAAGATATACCTGAAGTAATCTACACTGAGATTTTAGAATTAAACTTCTAACAAATAAAAGGTGCATAACAAATGTATCATTATAGTGATGATTAACTTGTGTAATAGAAATGTCCCCATAAAAATGTTAAAATAATGTTATTTATTTTTTGAGTTTCTTTGTTGTCCTGGTAGACATTCATAGATGAGGCACTAATATGAAAGAATGTAAATTGTTATATATTACATCAAAGGCTTCTTTTAACTTTTCTTATAGTTTTCACAAACTTTCAATATTGATATGTCAAGTTTCTGTTTCTGAAATTAAAGATATGTTAGGGAAAGTACAGGTACTCTTTCGGGGTTCTAGCAGGAAAAAGATGACATGATTAAATGTGTAAATTAGAGAAAATTTGTAAAAGTTTGTATTATGAAACTGGGAGTATAGTTAAAGGAATTCAACAAAGGATGGTACAAGAACTTAAAATCAGAAGTACTGGGGAGATTATTGGAATAAAGATACAAGAAAACTCCTTATGTAGACTAAAGGATAAAAGGACTGCACATGAAAAATTCATAAAAAAAAGATTTGAAGGGCTATTTGATAGAAGGCACATTTGTTTGTAAGATAAGACATGGTGATATTATAGAAGGAAAACTTGAGAAATATCCTGATCTCATTTTACTGCACTCATTTTCAGTGTCTGCCAATACTACTTATTCGTTAAGCCTAATGGGAAACCAGAGGACAAGGTGACCTGCTAACAGTTCTTAAAACCCTTACCAAGCAAGATAAATAAGGGTATAAATGAACATAGGATAACTAAAAAAATAGGTAACATACGAAGTTTGAATCTATCAGTTATTCACACATTAATATAAATTACTTTATGCAGTAGCCACAAATATTCCTCAATAGTCAACTAAAATAACAAGAACTTGTAGAGAATTAGAATAGATTTTATCTTTAATATAAGCTATTTTTCAAGAGGGCATCCTGTGTTGCTAATATTGACAGTCTGTGGGGCATAATAATGACGGTGGGTAGTGGTGAAAAGAAGCTAACAGAAATGGAGAGAGGGAAGAAATCAATTTGAAATATTCTGAAATTTTACAGTTAGTCCCAGAGGAAAAATGTGTTTTAGTGTTTATTGCACCTTCACTGATATGGCATACAGAACGTGTAAAGACAGTAGTTATCTGAGTCTTGAAAGAAATCACTCAAAGTTCAGCATTATCTTAGAACTAATTAATGCCTGGAGGGTTTTAAAATTAATTTTATTAAGTAATAAATAGTAATGAGACAGTTTCAAAACAGGTTAGTAGGACAGTTACAGTAATTAATACATTGCATATTGTTGTCTTTGCTGTAGTTATCCATAGTACAAAATGCAGACATGATAACCTGTCCAAACACTATTAGTACAGATCTTTCTTCTCATGGAATTAAGAGAAAGTAGCTTCATATTTATACTATTTTGTATATACAGACACAAAATTGTCCTTCATTTATATCCCCCTCTTTTGATTAATTTTGTCAGAGAAGGGTATTCCATTGCCACGTGAATTCAGCAAAATATTCCAATATAGTCCTGTAGTCCATAATAGTAGTAGGTTATCCATAGGAATGGCAATATCAGAACTTGTTGGCTTGAGCATTTCACAGCTCAGGATATTAATAGAACTTTACTTTTTATATCTCATTTTTATACTTTTCTGCTGGATGGTTAAGACCAAGATAAAGTAAGACCTATATAACAAGAAGTGTAACTTTTGTACCTGCCTATGTCAGTCAAATCCCCTCAGGATTTCTCTTGAATCCCTGTACAATGGTTTGCAAATTCTTTTTCAGTGTCAGTCATGTGGATGAGTCACTGCCATTGCTTGACCAATTTGCTCTTATGAAAGCCTAAGAAAATATTTTGTCTCCCTATGACTCTCCTTAGGCACACTCTACATCATTGATCAGTTTCCTCTGTGGCCCCATAATCTCCTTGATCAGAAAATTTGGGACACCACTGAGTTACAGGATGTCACAGTACAGGTTCACTTATGTCCTGAGTCCTCACTGACCTTGAATGGCTAGGGCCAAAATGTTGGCTGTCCTTGAAGCCCTTCTTTGAACTATTTTTTGGTCTGCAAAATTAAGTTGTTAACCCTCCAGAAGAGAAGCTTAATGATCTTATTATCCTAATTTTGTAAAGGTACTTCTGCATTTGGAAAAGCAACTGAGGAGGATAGACATTATGAACTGTTTCAAAGAGTTTTTCTGCACAAATCTTGTCAATGCTCAGTATAATTAATGTATTCCTTGAATATTGATGTTTATCCTAATAGGGAAATGATTAGAACTTCATTATAGTGGTTCAAAAGATAATTCCTCTTATATATTATACTTCTTATTACATTCTGAAGGCATATTTTAAGCATCATTAATGAAAAGAGACATATAACTCACTTTGGTATGTCTGTAGTATTTCTCATGTGAGAGTAGAAGAGTGTGAAAGTAATACCTGCAATTCAAGTCTGTTTATAAGATTTTGAGTTACCTCCTATGACAGCATATTGAAGGCATACAACTGTTTGGAAAAAATAAAATTCTAAGATTATTGCCTTTCTTTAGGTCTCAAGCCTACTAAACTAGGAACAACCTCCTTTGGTTTTGTGTGCTTATGAGAGTGAGGATAACTACAAGTTCATTATGTAAACATAAATTCTATGCTCAGTAATGTTCTACTGAAAGCCACGAATAAGACCACTTTGTTAAGTTCATGACGTTATATAACAAATCACTCCCTTATGTCAGCTCCTCATTGGGATGGGAATAGGAATATTTTTACTCAGATTTGTTGTATATTTTATGATGAATGGCAGAAGAAAAATAATTAGTAAGTAATTTATAAAATTTTTATGGTGGCAATACTCAAAATTCTTGTCTTTTTCTTCAAAAGAAGAAATATTTATTTTACAGTTCCTAGAGGTTTGAGTCCATAATCAGCTGGCTCCAAGGCAGGTAGCAAGGCAGAGGGGCATCACAGAGGAATAACTGATCATGGCAGGCTGAAGATGACAAACCACACTTGTCTTCTCTAAGGCGAGGTCAAATGCAAAAGTCAAATTTCTATAACAAATAAAAGTGAATGCCAAAAACTTATATGGATTTTTAGTTTCTCAGTATTATGTTTAAAAAAATGCAATTAAACTCTACAATGTTTTGTCTTCTAATATTTATAAATAAATCTCTAATAGGAAGTAGACTTTCTTAGGGGCAAGAGAGTTAGCTCAGAAGAGCAAGTGTTTTCCTGGGAAGCACAAGGTCCTGAGTTCAATCCCTGGTACCACAAAAAAAAAAAAAAAGGAAGTACACTTTCCTAACACTAAATTCTTACATTTCTCATCAATGACATGCCTGATGATGAGCCATTGTTAGAGCCACTGTGCAGAACAAATATTTATTTTGCATGCATTTATTCAAGGAAAAGGAGATATATGTCCTTAAAAATCTATATGTATTTGTTTATAACCGCTTTACTTACAATCACCCAAAATAGAACAAACCCAATTATACAGTTAAGTGAATGCGTAAATGAGCATTGGTATAGCTATTCCTACAGTGGAATATAATTTTTCAATTATATTGACAAACTATAGATAAATATAAAATGTATATTAATCACATAAATGTATTTATGTATTGCTATGAAAAAGTGAAGAGAAAAAAAGGTTTATGTATTGTTTGATTCTATTTATATGCCATTCTGGAAATGGAAAATAAACACCAGGCTTGTGGGTTCTACTGGTTTGGTGAGTGGGGATGTTGACTGTAAAAGGGAAGAACAAAACATTTTTGGATTATACTGTGGTTATATAGCTGTATTCATTTGTTACATTTCATAGAACCATACTGCAAGTGTAAACTTTACTGTGTCTATATATATTCCAGTTAAATATATATTGAAAGATATTATTTAGTCATCAGAGCTGGTAAGTACACAGTGCAGACACAGAAATTTCCATGGATTTTCTCTCTCGCCTGAACCACGTATCAGCTGGCTCCTTGCATGCTCACACTTGTACCAAAAATTTTGTAGAAATTAGAGTGAGAAAGTGGTAAACTGTCAATTAGTTCATATTTATTATTGAAAGTATAAAAGTGAATACAAAAACTGCAGATCTAAATTTAGATTTGTGGGATTGTTAAAGAATTCAATTACCTGTCTTCCATGGATCTGAAACATGAAAACATAAAGAGATTTTTAATGTATGAATTTTATTTCTGAGCATGTACTATATTAGAAACTAAAACAAATGTCAAAAACTGTATTACTTAGTTCATTTAAAATCACCACTGATATATTCACTATATGGTAACATAATTTGTATTTTTTGAATATTCCTGTATTTTCGGATATAAAAAGTAATTGAAATGCATTTTCATATTTTTGAATCTCTTTAATGTACAGTTTAATTGAAGACAACAGGATTTTTCACCTGCTTGTACATCACTATTCTTATACTGTACTATACTATGAACTTGCAAATAGATGACAGTTAGAAAGGAAAATAATATTTTAGTAGTATTATGAAAATACTTTTGCTCTTATGGACACCTGGGAAAGTATTGGAAATCTGAAAGAGTCACCAGGCCACACTGAAAATAGTTGTTGTTTACTATTATGTAGGACAGAGGACACAGTATTTATGAAATACTATAAGGCAGACAATGTGCATAATGCTTTGAATTCATTATTATTGTTCTAATTTTATAGATGAAGAATTAGAGTTTGAAGTACAGCAAGAAATTCAGCTCACACATATAGTAAGTGGCAGGGTTACAATGGAAATCTAAGCCTTTCTGCATCTAAAGCAAAGGCTTTCTTTCCTGTACCTGATCTTTATCGATAATTAAAATATGTCCATAGAATTAGTAGTTGAAAGAAAGAGGACTTTATATTACTCAAGCAACTAGAAATTTTGCATCATCATTGCTTTTGTTCAAGTGTTTGGAAATCATTTCTGATAAAATTGACATGGTTAATGGCTCTTGAGGAGAAGCATGCATTAATGCTAGAAATACATTCCAATTTTGCCTTACAAAATCATCCTCTTGTCATCTTTTCAAATTGAGATCACAATCACCCCATGCCCAAACTACATTTTTATCCTTTAGTAGCTATTGCAGAGAGGGTTCAATAAAAGTAATTCTCACTTAGGTGTTAGGGATTTAATGATACTGTCTAAAGAGTATTTTTTACTACCAGAGGTTGGGGAATGGTATTTACTCATTTTTTGCAATCCCAGCAACCTATACCCTGTCTGGAACTGTCACCAGAATTCAATAAATATTGTTTTGCTTTATAGAAAGTCAAAGAAGAAGTTCTTTTCTGATTTTATAATTTTAATTCATTATTTGATACTTTAAAAAAGAATAAAAATAATAAAAAGAAAAACCCATTAGAAGCAATACAGAATTCCATTAAACAAAATGATATGAATTCAACAATGACAGTCATATTGCATATGGCTGTCTTCAAATTAGTTCTGCAGATCACCAGAAATAAGCATGCAAAAACTGGCCTTCAAACCAAAGAAAGAATTGAATGTCAGCCATCAAAGAGAGAAATGTATTCATTTCCAACAACTAACATACATATTAAATGTATGTCCAACAACTCATAACCTTCATAACATTATATAACTATATGGAGAGACAATAATAGTTACTATAATGTAAATGCCTTTTTAGGTATTCGGTCTACAGGGTCACTATGCACTTTAGACTTGTAGTGATCGTCCTGTTTTCACTGTCCCCAGTGCTAGGATTGCAGGTGTGCACCACCATGCCTGGACTTGGTTGCTGGCTCAGGGAGCCTGGAGATGGGGGCTGCATGGCATGTGGTGCCTGGATTGAACCCTAGTCCCTGCACTTCCCTAAGCAGGTGCTTAGTTCACTGAGTTATCTCCCTGGGCTTGTGAGTGCCTTTTAAATTCAGTTTGATTTAATTTCTCTAGAAACACTGAAAGGTGAATATTGTTAATTTGATCATATATTTTTAAGATATTTAATCAGTTCTTAATTATCAACAATAAAAGTAATGCTTTTATTGCATTACTTTTATGCTGGTAATTTTACTTCATGGATGTTGGAGGGATTAAGATTGATTGAAATTCCACTTTGACTAACAGACTGTTAATTACTGTTCTTATTAATGGGTTTTTATTTTAGTAGCATGTGTGGTGGTAAAAGAAAGTTTAAAGAGCCAGCCAGATAACTCAGCAGATTAAAGCACAGGAACTGGGGTTCAATCATAGGTGTAATGTGCTGGCCATTCCTGACCCCTGGGCATGCTGAAATGCAATTGAGACTGGGCGTGGTGATGCACACCCATAATACCAGCCCTTAGGAGGCTGAAAACAGGAGGATTAGAATGAATCTGATCTATGTAGTGAGACCCTGTAGACCCTGTGCTAAATACATTTAAAATAATTTAAAAAGAAAGTTTGAAGCCTTCTTCTTTTTTAATACTAATTTTATTATTTTATTTTATTTTTTGAGGACACATTCTACATTTTATTTACATTTTAAGACTAATCTTAAAATCACATATTCATACACCTATTTCCTTTTGTTGATTTCACCTAAACTCAAATGCATGGTTTGTTTAACAAAGACTGTAAACAAATATTTACCATGTCTCTTACATGTAACACACAGGAACAGCTTTTGACAGAATGTCATCGAGCCCTCCCCCAACTTTTTCATTATAAATACAGGTATCAAAACAATCCTGAACATATTTTTGATACTACTAGTAGTCAGAACCCACACTGCTTCAAAGATTAACACAATTTGTGACAGTATACATTGTACCTGCTACTTTAAACAATTTCAAACTGCAGCTTTCACTAAGTGAGATGATAAGCATGCCATTTGTTTTTCCTTCTTGAGATTTTACTTTTCAGAAACACTCATTTAAACTGACATCTGCAAATTCTTCCTGTGCTTTCATCTTGGAAACCTGAACCTATGTGGAGTACTCTAGGTTCATGCTTAAATTTTATTAGCTGCAATTATTTAAGTTAATGTGTGGGTGTTTTGCACTGTGATATTTAATGAATACAGTAATATGAGTAGAAGATTGTTGATTTAAGACAAGTTTGAAATCCACTAAAATTATTTGTTGTATGTTTGTCCTTCTGGTGGTTGTGGAAGCTTCATATTTTCTTTGGACATCATTAGATATTTCAAGTCTTGGAGTACAACTTTATTTTTTTATTTTTTATTTTTTTTCTATCTCAGTTTTTATTTTTATTTTATTTTTATTTTATTGAACTACAAATGTCAATCAGACAGTTTCAAGACACCTAACAAGACAGATTCGTTAAATTAATACATTGCAAACTGTTTTCATAATGTTTTGGTATCATACAAGGTGCATACATGATATTATATTTACAGATATTATTTTAGCAGATGTCTCTTATCAGTAAGTAGTGTAGCTGCTTACTTATCTTATTTTTTATACCTGAATTATATCAAAAATTCAATAATTATTTTCCCAGTGGATGAGCATAGCACTAAAAGCTGACATAATATCCTGTCCAACCACCATTAGTGCAGATCTTGCCTATCATAGAATTATGTAGAAGCACAGCGTTATCTATCCCAACTGTACTGTCTATACACACACATCATGATTTTTTATTTCTACACCCCTTCCTTTGTCTACACTTGTCAAAGGTGGGCACTCCATTGACATCCAACTAACTTAGATGCTTGAACTCGACACCACAGTCCAACACAGTCCAGCATTCCACAGGAAGTTGTCGACCATAGCTATTTACAGCTCAGATTAATATTATGGCCCCACGATGTATACTTCAAAGTTCATGTGTTGGTATATAAGTCTTGATCTATCTAGGTCTTAACCATCCAGCAGAAAAGTAGAAAAATGGAGTACAACTTTAATGCTATAAGAATTTTGCCATTTTGCTAACACTGGTATGCTGTATGCATCCACCATTCCACTGGAACTATTTATTGCATTCTTATTAATTTTTGTTACAAATCTAACTGATGGAAGAGCTTCCGGGTATTTAGGTCCACATTCTACTTTCAGGCTATATAATCTGCTTTCATAATTTGTCCTTGGTGGCCCAATAATCATGCCTGTTCACCTCGTAAGGGTAATGTCTTCATCATCTTCAAGGCTCCAGTTAACTGTACCATCACCTACTCCTTTTTGTCCTTCTTCAAGTTCTTCTAACAAGCGAAAATAACAAGGAACTTTAACTCATGTGGAGACTGCCATCTTCTCTTTAATATTAATTTTACTGAGAAAGAATTAGCAATGAGGAAGTTTCAGAACTGGTTAGTAGGACAGTTGCAATGAATAATACATTGCATATTATCTTCATAGTAGTTATTCACAATACAAGATGCAGACATGATAACTTGTCTAAACACTATTAGTTCAAAACTTTCTCCTCATTGAAATAAGAGAAAGTATATATATATATATATATATATA
>PVKA01028361.1:0-12988 GCA_004027165.1 Ctenomys sociabilis
GAGAGAGAGAGAGAACCAGTGGGGGAGAGAAGGAGCGGCGCTGTTCCCCGTCCCTCTGTGGCCTCGAAGTTGGGGCTGGAGAGGAGCGGGAAGGTGGCGCCCCTGTCCAGGCTCCCATACGTCCCTCCTCACCCCGCCTCGCCCCGCAGGTAGACCTCCGCTCGGATTTGCTCTGCAGGGATTGGACGCCCGGGTGACTTCGCCGGCTCAGGTCAGGGACCGCAGAACTGTCCCGAGCTGTGTCCCCAAGAGAAAGGAAAGCGGGGAAGGGGTAGGCGATCGTGAGGACGCTGAGCGGCAGAACGCCTGGGGGTCACGCCGGCTCCCAGTCATCCCTGAAGTGGCCCGGGCAGGTGCCCCTGCTGCTGACACGGCTGCCCTGAGGCTTGGCCTCCAAGCTTGTGGTTTGGGCCACGCCAAAGCACTGATGAGGAGGCAAATGCTCTTTTTCTTAGGAATAAGGACAATGGAAGGGGAATTATTTACCACCCAAGGAGCCCCTACGAGGGCAGAAAGCAATGGATAAGGCCCCTACGCCCTCCCCGACAGGCAGGCGGAGCGGAGTGATAGACCCCGGCGCAGGATTTCTCTTATTCTGCTTCTTCTACTGGCCCGGAGGTCTGGACGTCCCAGTTAGGATTAAGGCATGCTGGCTCTGTAAGAGGGAGCACGGTTTACTGAATTAACACAGTCCATAGTCAGAGGCTGAGGCAGGAGGCTCGCTACATAGTGACTTCGAAAACACCCTGCACTACAAAGTGAGACAGAAGCACATCCCACATCCTCCAGGTTAGGTGCCCAGCTTCGCTGTCACCAGGCTGGGCTCTGGGGAAGGAAGACTGGAACCTTCCTCTGCCACCGGATCTTGCCTATGGACAGTGAAGCCTGAAACCCCAGCTCCTCCTAGGCAACCCACAGTGTATACCTCAATACCAACACTATGGGAGACTGAATGGGCAATTTTACTTAGCAAGACCCTCGTTCAATTTTTTTTTTTTTTTTTCAGAACCAATGATTGAACTCATGCCCTTGCGCTTGCCAGGGAAGTGCTTATTCCACTGAGCCATCTCCCCAATTCCCCTTGGCTCAAAATTAAACGGGAGGAGGATGTTGAGGGTATAGTGCAGAGGCCTTGGGTTCAATCTCCAACAACTCTCCCCAACAAAAAAAAAAGTCTGCTGAAGGAAAGTGAGCTGCCAAGGTCTCAACCCTTTAGGACAAATAAATAGAACCAGTGCTGGTCCACAGCGGGGCTGAAGCAATGCCCAGGGAGGACAGGCCCAGCTTGAAGCCTACCAGCCTCTTTGCCTTGGGCCACTGAGCCAGGGGCTGGAAAGACCCCCAGTGCAGCAATGCAGAGCTACCGGTGGGGGGAAAATGTCTCATCAGGGCTGTCTGAACCCTCACTAAAGCCACCGGGATGGGAAGGCTGCAGGCCTGAGAAACCGCAGCACAGCAGAGCCAGGCGCAGTCTTTCTCCCTGGTGTGGAGCAGACCTTCTGCTAATAGCTGGGGAAGTTGGGGTGCAAGGGGAGGAGACAAGCCCTCGGCCCAAGAGCACACTAAGAACATTTCTAACCACACAGAATGTTTCTGACCACACACCCTAAAAGTAATCACACAAAGTTGGTGTACGTGGAGGGGTCTCGGATGGCAGAGGAGTCCTGGGCACATGTGACTTACAGCTGCTGTCTAAGGGGAGCTGGCTCTGCCTCTGGCCACTCGGGCACAAGTCTGGGCCTGGACAAATGCTGCAGACAGGTTGCTGTCGGCTAGGCCCAAATGCTCACTCATACGCTGTGATGCTCTTATGCTTGAGACCAGACATGGTGGCACACACCTGTCATCTCAGTGTTCAGGAGGCTGAGGCAGGAGGGCAGCAAATTCAAGGCCAGCCTGGGCTGGTCAGAAAGAAATTGTCTCAAAATAATAATAATAATAATAAGTAAAAGTAAGATTACTGTGCCACCCACTTATCCCTGCCTCTTCAACTAAACCATTTGTATCATGTGGTTATGGAGTCAGCTCACCTTACCCACTGTGGAGGTTATCTGTAGCTGGGAGAACAAATGTGCCATGGGTGTGTGTCCACAGAGAGGTACCTGAAACTGTTCCCACAGGAGGCCCTGGGGATCATCACAAGTGTTGTCAACAGTGTCATCAAAACTGGTGTTTCCAAACCCTCACAGTTGCCTTGCTTGACAGATCAGCTTTTTAAATGCTGAAAGTATACATATAAATAAGCAATCTGTCGCCCTCACCCCACATCTGACTGACCCATTCATTCTTAATCAGGAATAATAACACAATCTTTAAACTAGAAGTGATGTTCCAACAGGTTCTTCTAATGTGAAATGCATGAAAACTAAACAAAGTCCTTGAGTTTGATTAAAAGACAGCTACTAAAATATTACGCACATAGTATTTCCCATACAGATAGAGAAGAGGAGCAGTTTCTGACAGACATTTTAAGAGAAAGTAACATTGCTTAGGCCAAAGCTGAGACAGACATGGCATTCACAGGATGATTCCTCAAACATCATCATTAAAAGAAAAGAAAAAAAAACATGATTTTTTTTTTAATGTTTGTTCTCATAGACACCCTCCCTCAAGGGATTTACACATAGAATGTGGTCAGATCAATTTTTAACTCAGGTCAATTTTAAGCCAAGGTCAACCAGAGGTCACTCATTTCTGCATTAGAGATGAAAGTGAGAGTTGCACAATTTTTATTCCTTTTGAAGAAGTTCTGGCTAGGTAATTAACAAAGATTAGAAGGCAGAGCTATTCACATATATTGTCTATTCAAGCTCACTCTGAATATTTTCTTTTTTCCAGCAGGAGTTTGCTTTTCAAGCCAACTAGCTTGTTAAAGTGGTGAATACAAAATCAGCTTCCAGTAATGAACAGATAAGGGCTTGCACCTCACAGATGTGTGCACTGGAAGGGGCCCATCGGGGTTCACCACCCAATCCTGCAGACTACAGATGAGGTTTGAAATTAAAAGGGTTAAGTGTAAGAACGAAATTTCTACACACACCTCCAAGAAATTTCAAGTTCACAGTTTTTTAAAAATGAAGTCTCTCCAAACTTTGAGGCTCACTGTGACTTTGCTATCATTCAAATGCCCTCTTTTGGGGCCAGGGAGATGGCACAGTAGAACAAGCACTTGCTTGGCAAGCATAAGGGCCTGAGTTCAGTCCCTGGTTCTGCCAAAAAGAAGGCTCTCTCTCTTTTTCTCATTTGTTCAATCATTAATTCTTGTAAAGTCTGTGCTTGTATTGCATGTTTCCTGTTATTTTAGGGATGATGGGTCAAATAAGACTCAGCGTTTTTCTGCTTTCTTAGCGAAACACCACACCAAACGCTATCCCCAGATACAAGCTTTCTCTTTGACAGGGAAAAGCCCAGCTCATTCTGCACCTAACCAGCACGTTGGCAAGAAAAAGATTAGAATACAACACATGAAATTTATGAAAATTAGATACTTTATTTATAGCTTAGTCACAAGAATGATTTTCTTGTCCAAAGTGTAAATACATACTAGAATAAACTCTGTGGAATATACAAAAAATACATAATTTTCCCATGACAATTTTCTTTATAATAAATAGAAGGGAACACGTGTGTGGCTGATCCTGGTAATTCTCCGTGTCTGCTAGGGTTTTCAGACTGTTGATTTATTTTTAATCTCTTGAAAGAATGGGGGAGTTCCCCCTCCCCTAAAAGGTCGAGATGAATAATGCATGAAGCAATCCTCCCTCCTGATTTTTCCCTTTTCCTCCACATTTTTCCTTTTGATAGAGAGTTCAGCCTAAATTTCCACGCCTGCATTCAATTGTCACAAAGCCTACAAATTATACAATGACTTCTAACCTGGCCCTCTCACAAAACAAGTTTTTTTTTTCTCCCCTTATAAATCATAAGAGGCAGATGGCCCAATGGGGAAGAAAAAAGAAAAGAGGAGGATGGGACAATAGGCATTGTGACGAATCTGGGAAAAGAAACAAAGTGCGCGTCAAAGAGGGAAAGTTTGGTTTGACAGGTGAAGTTCCCACCGCCTGCAGGCCGCAATGGGAAGAAGCAGGTGCCTGCGCTGCCCGGGTCTGTGGATAACATTATTACCAGCGAACTCTTTCAGCTGCTGGGACACACGGCTTTCTAGCGACATTAACATCTCTATGCTGGAGCGAAGGTGAAGAGACCCCTGGGACCAGTTGGAGAGCTCCGGGCTATTCCCCAGCAGGAGCAGGGGGGGGTGAGAAGCGCGGTCTGCCCAACGCCGCGGGCGCCGGGTAGCACCCCAAAAGCCATTCCCTGGGGAGAGCCCACGGCCAGGACCCGACGGCCCCCCTGGGAGGCCTTGAACGAGGGCTCGGTGCTGAGAGGACGAGGGCCGGCTAAGGCCCGAGGCAGTCCCCAGTCAGGGGCAGGTGTGGCGCGTAGCGGTGCTTGTCGACGGGCGGCGGCCAGTAGTCCAGATCGGACCCGGCCGGGCTTCCGGGCGACAAAGTGCAGCTGTGGGGGGAGGTGGAGCTGGAGGACGCAGCGGAGGACGGCGCGGGGCTGGCAGTGCAGCTCCACGTGGGAGCCGGCGACGGGCTGTCCCCGCCGCTGCGGGGCGCCGCGCCCGCGACCTCGGGGAAGAGCGCCCCCGGCAGGCCGGCCCCGCAGTGCTCCGCCAGCCGCAGCGTCTCGGTGAGCGCCCAGATGTAGTTGTGCGCAAAGCGCAGCGTCTCGATCTTGGTGAGCTTGGCATCCTCGGGGAAGGTGGGCAGCACCTCGCGCAGCGCGTCCAGCGCCGCGTTGAGGTTGTGCATGCGGTTGCGCTCACGGTTGTTGGCCTTCAACCTGCGTGTCCTCTTTATGCGCTGTGCCGTCTCGGCCGTCTTGGCGCCGCGCGAGGCTGCCCGAGAGCGCGGGGAGCGCCGCTTGCACTCGAGCCCCAGCCCCGGCAGCCGCGCCGGCCCGCAGCCCCCGGAGCCCGCCGCCCCCGGGCCGACCCCGCGCGCCCCGCCCCGCGCGCCCCGCTCCTCGTCGTCGTCCTCGTCCGCGCTAGACGTCAGCGGGGTCAGGGCGGCGGAGGCCGGGGAGGCCGCGCCCAACAGCACCAGCACGTCCTCCTCCTCCTTGAGCTCCAGGGTCTCGGACTTGACGAACATCCTGCGGAGGAGAGCAGGGACCTGACGGGACACGCATGAGTCGGGCAGGGAAGGGCACCCCGCGCGGGAGGAGGCTGCGCTGCGACACCCCAGGAGGAGGGAGAGGGAAGGAGGCCCCACCCCGGCCTCTCGGAGACGCAGCGCCTCGCTCCGGGACGCGCCGCCAGGGAACTGTTGACAGGCTCCTGGCCGGGCTCGGAGGCCGATTTGGGGCAGGGACAACGCGGGCGAGGCCGGACTGCGGCGAGAACACCTACCTGCCGCGTTCGTCCCCGCGGCCGGGAGCTGCAGCCGCGGCTCCTCAGGGGACCAGAGTCTGGAGCCCCTGGGGTTGTGTGGGCCGGCGGCCGGGCGCGTCTGTCTGTCACTCAGCCCTCGGCTCCTGGCACGCGACTCCCAGGCTCTCCAGTTAACGCGAAGCTGCTTGTGTTCAGTGGCTGCGTGTCTGGCACACGACTTTCCTTAAAACCCCTTATATACACCCCAGAAAACAATCAGCTCTGCCCCCGGGCTCCTACCCTCTCCCCGCCACCCCAGCCCGGCCCCCTGCGCGCCCCCCCCCCGCCTCCCCTTCTCGGCCGACCCTTTTCATTGCATTATCATCATTCATTTCTTTCTCTTTCTTCCCCCCTTCCCCCTCCCAGGCCCAGCGTCCCTCGGTCCTATTCCTCCTCCTCCCTCCGCCACCCGCCCCTCCCCTTCATCTCATCAGCATAAAGTGGTTCCAAAGATCTGCCCCGGCTCCAGGCGCAAGGAGCCTCGGAGCAAAGAGCGGCCGGGACGCAGGGTCGGGTGGCGGTGCGGTGGCTGCCGCTGTCCTTTGTGATTGGCGGCTCGCGCTCGGCTGGAGCGTGCCGCTAATTTATTAATGAATGGGGTCGCGAGGCGCAGCTGGCCAATCAGCGTACACAGGCTCCGGGAGGCCTGCGAGCCACGCGCGGTGGAGCCGCTGCCTTTCAGCTGCTCATTAGGGGCCCGGCGCAGGGCGCGGGGGCAGCGGGGGCCGGGGGCCGAGGCCGCGGGGCGCGGGGTCCGCTGGGGCCAGGAGCGCGGGGGTGTGGGGACGCGGGGGTCGGGGACGCGGGGCACGCGGAGAGCGGAACTGTAGCCCCCGCCCTGCCGCGCGCCCGCGCCCGCGCCCGCGCCCGCCCGCCGCTCTGGCCTCGTCGCGGGCTCCCGGCCGCGCTGGGGCTGGGAATTAGTTAATGGGGTCGGCATCCGGGGAAAGAGGCAAGCGGATAGGGCAGCGGGTGCCTCCTGGCACAGCCGCTTAGGGGCTGCCACAAACTGGGGACAATCTGGAAGGCTCGTCCATTTGGTTAGGGGAGACGGGTGTGGGTGGCAGGCGGGCGGAGGCACTTGGTGGCAAGCGCCCCTGGGTTTCGCGGAGAAAATAAAGTGTTGTGGTTCTCAGGCGTCGCCCCGACGGAGGACAGCGTAGGCGCCCCGAGGACGTGGCATTAGGGAGCTTGCAGGTTTTCACCCACCGCAAACGGGCTCCCCGCACCGACACAGGTTTGCGGGCCTCTGCCAACACCAGATTAGGGGGCAACTGGACAGCGAGGAGACTTCCGGCGCGGGGCAGCGATTGGAGGGGCTACGCTGACATTTCCGCGACCTCCGGACCTGCCCTCCTAATTCTGCCGTTTTTCAATGGGAAAGGGAAGGCCCACTGGACTTCTGTGAACTCGTTCTAATTGCTTGTCGGTCTCCCTCTCCCACCCCCACCCCGATTCACGCGCAGCCTCGTCCCGCGTGGGGCTTTCTCAGCTGCGGATCCCGGAACCTCAGGGAGTTTGCCTTCTAGTGCCCCGTGCCGGAAGCCACGCAGGTGGCGGGGAGGGACAAGGACAGAAGACAAGAGAGGCGGCCCCACCCCTTCTACAGATCAAGTGTAAGTGAGGCGCGGTTGGAGTGGTAGGAGCCCAGAGTGGCTAGAGAAAGAAAACGCTGTCTTCTGGGTTGCTGTCTTCCACTGTTGTAGGAATTTCAGAGAAGCGTGCTGAAAGTAGGTGGCTGGTGTTCTGTCGAGTTTAATCTCCTCAGTGCTTTCTGCAGGGAGGCCTGGAGTTGGATCAGAAGACCCCAAGTGAAGAAAATGAAAATCACCTCTCCATCCTCCAGACTTCCCTCTATCTTGAAATTATTTGAAAACTATCATGTTTTCCCATTTGACTTTTATTTGTGTCCATCTTTTTTCGTTGTAAAACTAATTCCCCTACATTTAAAAGCATTATTTCCCTAGCCACCCCTCATCCTTTCCAAACAGCTTGATTTCATTTGCTACAGGTGATAAAATGAAAAAGAAAAACAAACAAAAAACACATTCAGGTCCTCAGCACACAGCATCTATCCCCCTTTCTCTCTCCTTTGGGTCTTTGTGTAGGAACAAAACTTCATGAAGAAGTATAATCACAAGATAGGTCAGGAATTCGAGACTCACCTTAGCTGTGTGCACACACAAGCATATGAATTCTGCGACTGAGATTATTTTACTTGTGCCTATTTGTGATAGAGCTAGCATTGTTTTATAGCCAATGAGCACTTGGGTCAAACAAGCAGATATTCTTCTCCAAGTCCCTCTAAACAAAAATGCACCAAGGGTACTAGCTGGAAGGGATAGAAGGGAGTGGCTGTAGGGGTGTTTGTAAATTAGAATGAATAAAGGCTGAGAAAGCTAGATTCTGAGAAAAAGTCTAAAGCCTGCTGAAAAGAAATAATGGAATGATGGGAGGAATCATGGTAGGGACATCTATGTCTCTCCACGGACAGGCCAACAGGTTGATGTAATAGAAATGAAAGGAAGGGTTATATTTTACTGCCATTTGCAACATATCTTTGGACAGGCTGCTGAGTTTGACTAAGAAGTGCTGGGTGGATTTCATGATGGATCTGTTTGGGAGAAGAAGACAGTTGGAATCCCAGCCAAGCAGCAAGTTACAAGAACCCTGTCTAGTCTTGTGTTACCCCAAACTGGCTTGATGCATAGTGCTACTGAAATGCACAGTGGCTTGCTTTAAGTGATTGTCGCAGTTTTGGGGTGTCTGACTTCTTGGTATTTACATTCTTCCAGGATTTTATGATTCACAGAACGCTCATCTGACAGATGCAATAGTTTCTCCATATCCTATGAGAAGTTAATAATGCATATAGAAATGTGCAGGTGTTAGAAAATAGTAATAATATTATGATAGGGCCGGGGAGATGGTTCAGTGGAATAAGCACTGAAGTATTATGATAGGGCCTGAGTTCAATCCCTAGTTCTGCCAAAATAATAATAATAATAATAATAATAATAATAATAGTATTATGATAAACTGCACATTCCCTATTCTCAAAGTTTTCTTCAAAAAGAGAAAGAATTCCAACACTGTTATAAAACTCAGGGTGATATACATTTGCTATAACAGTCTCTAATTTGCTGAAATACCAAGATGCCTGTAGTCCATAGAATTTTATTTTGAAAATAAGTACTTTTGTGGGTATATACTGTGGTAGGTAATCTGTGATAGTATATAAAATACTGTTGATTTTTTTGTGTCATCTTGGAACTCTAAGAGTTCTCAGTGTCTGTGCTATTTCTTTAACGCTTCTGGAAATGTCCATGAAAAATATCATTTAAGAAAAAAAAAAAAGGTCCTGAAGGTAAGCTAGCAAACTTTGCTCTTGCCACCCAGAAGCTAAACGTTCATGTTTAGCTGCCTGAACAGCAAAATTCTATTTGTTCAGCATTTTGCTCAGTTTTGCTAAGGAGACAAAAAAAAGGAATTTCGATTTACCAAGACGTGACCAACACCAAATACCCTTAGCTGGACGCTTCTAGCACTCTTTTAAATAAATTCAAGAGGCACTTGTGTGGTCTCAAAGATTGTCCAGATGAAACGAGGCTGAAATGTTATGGGGAGGGGGAGGGGCCCGCCTGAATAGATGGCGAGGACGGCAACCGCGGGTGAGTCCCAGGCGTGAACTGTCCTAAGGGGTCAAACTGCTCATCTCCAGCCTCTCTTTCAGTGTGCAATCCTACTTTACAAGAACAAAAGCTCAAAGCGGGCGGTTATCAAGAAATGGGAACACAATGATTTAAACTCATCCCCAAGCCTTAGAAAGAAAGGGGCCCGGGTTCGTGTAGCTAGGGGGCCGTGAAGTCGGAGGGGGCGGAGTGGAGAGCTTTAGAAAGTCTTTGTTGCTTCTAAGAAGCTTGAACTTTGAGACGACCCAAAGCCCTAAAGTTTAGGGTAGGTGCTGCTGTGGGGCCTTCGGCTACATCCCGTCCACACTTCGACCTCACAAGTGGCGAAAGGGGACAAACGGTTCCAGGGCCAACTCTGGCTGCAGTGGATGAGTCCCAGGGGGCTGGGAGGGGCGACCGGGGACAAGAGGTCGGGCGTCCCAGCCTGTGCTCACTGTGCCGCCTTTTGGAGTCTAAATCCTACTCGGGTTGCAAGCTCCTAGAAGAACGCAGATACGGCGAGAAAGTTTGCAAATCCTAGATGTCTTTCCTCTGCACGCTTCCCTAGCAATTTGCAGAGCAGGGCTGGGTACAATTCTTTCTCGCTGGAAAGGATCCTTGCGATCTGAGGGTTTGGTACCAAGAGCGGTGAGCACCGCAAAGGAGCGTGAGTTCGGGTTGAGGGGAGGTCCCGGTCTCGGGTATCAAGGATCCAAAGGAAATCGTGGTATCTCACTCTCTCCCTTCGTACTGGTCCCCAGACACCGCTGGAAAGGAGATTGTGCCACTACGCTCTTCCTGGAGACCGTAGACTCATGCGCGCGGGCTGGGAGAGGAGGCGTCTCCTATCCTCCCCCCCTCCGCCTTACCCCTCAAGTCACGCCGACTGCTCCGGGATGGAGCCCAGCACAAGGGACAGGGACTGCGCAAGGCAGGTTCGCCCTTCGCCTTGCCCTGGGGACACTAAATCCCGGCCGGGTCTCCCACCCTTGAGACCACCCGCTTCTCCCTCGCCGCTTCTTTTCCCCAAGGAGGGAAATCAGTGTAGGATTCCTGCCATCTGTGGGGCGCCTGCTGCCTGTTTTAGCTCTGGTGATGGGAAAAGCTTGGGGAGCTGGCGCCCCACTAGGGAGAGCACACCCTCCCTAAACCCGTGCGCCTGCAAAAGGGACATTGGCCATCCGGGGAAGAGAGCGCTAATCGCTGAACCAGGAGACAAACACGATTACCAGCTCGGAGCCCTGAGTCAGAAAGTCCCATAGACTTTAAGATGTTAATCCATGGCATAATCCTTCCTTTGGCGTGTAGGAATAGCGCGGCCACAAGAGTTGTTTTGTTATTTATATTGGCGTTTAATAAAACTCAGCTCGGGCTGAAAGGCTGCCCCCTCTCCTATGGTAATTAATTCCCTATTTCTGTGACCCAATTGTCCGGGGACAGAGCGGCGGCCGCGCGCCCTGGGCCCCGCGCGGGACGCGCTGCCCTCGTGAGCCCACAGCGGTGGAGCGCGTCCTTTTGATGTCATTCAACGAGTTTTCCTTGGGCATCTTCTAAACTTCAAGGACCCTTTTCTTCCCGCATTTCTTGAAAAGCAGTGCGAGCTTGACCACCTCTGTAGGATTTAATGATTTCGTGAAAGGCCCTTTGAGGTTTGTGTAAGTAAGAAGTGAGACAGAAAAGAAACTTGGCAGCCTGCTCACTTGCTCGCAGCTCTGTACCCAACCAGGGGACACACACTTGTTCAGAGAAATGGATAAAGACCTTCAAAGCCTATTCCCCCTCTCCTCTCCTCTCTGCAAGAAGAAACACAAACAAACCGAAAAATCCACTTCATCCTCTTCTGCAGATAAGTGCGTTGTGGTTGAGGTGCATTAAAAAAGAGTGCGAGTGGGGTAAGAAGTTAGGATCTTGAGCAGAGCTTTCTTCATACCTCTGGGGCTTAAATATTAGTTTACCCTTTGAATTTATTCACTAAATCTTCCCTCCTTCTTACATCCAAAATGTACGTACGTTAGGCTTGACCAACTCCGGTAAATGCTGCGATGCACAATATAGACGCATTTCTTCCTGCGCAGTGTTTCCAAGCAGCGTGCTTCAAAACACAAAGACGAAAGGTTTGAACGGAGATGGCCTGTAACCCCAACACTCAGGAGGCTGAGGCAGAAGGATCGCCCTGAGTGTAAGGCCATCTGGGCTACAGAGTGAGTTCAAGGCCAACCTAGGCTACAATGTAGGGAGACCCTGTCTCAAACGACGACAGTAACAACAAACCCATATATTCTGTACACCCAACAGAATAATGTGTTACAAGGGACTGAGGACAAGGGTACAGTTTATTTTTAGAAAATCCAAGTTATACTTTTTATTAGTATAAAAAGTATACAGCCTCGCTATACAAACGAGGCTGGCCTCGAACTTGACCCGAGCCCTCTCCCGTCCCCCCCGCCCCCCGCCCCCCCCGCCTCAACCTGCCGATTTGATGGAACTACGGGCCTGCGCCACCACGAGCGTCTAGAACCCCAATAGTCAAGGTTGTCCCTTCTAGATGATGCATCCATTCATTCTTCACCCCGCCCCCATGGGCGACAGCTTCCCGAGAGCCCGACCACGGCCATAGGCCAGGGGGTGGGACGGGGGGGGGCGACCCGGCGCCTCCAGTCGCTCCCTGGCGGGTCGTGGGCCTGGGCCCGGAGGGGTGGCCGCGGCGGGCGGTGCGCCGGCCTGCGCACTGCACCAGCTACGTCTTTATCCGCGCTTCCAAACCCGCGCAAGTCACAGAAACAATTCCGAATTCAACTAAGAAAATACAGAGTGAACCATATGGCCCCGGTGGCTCGAGTCGGCCGCATTCGCCTCGAGACAAAGGAGGGATTGAGCGTCGAAGGAGAGGAGAAAGAAACCGACTTTCCGGCTGATGAAGCTGTTGTGCGGAGGCAGTGATCCCCGATCTGAAGGCTTTATTCGTGCTGCGTCGCGATTAGCGCGTCCTCCCCGCCGCGGCGCGGGCGCCAGGCCGCCGGCGAGAGTCCGGGCCGCCTGCGCGGAGATGCGCTTAGCATCTGAAAGAGCGAGGTCGGGCCGACGCGCCCGAACCAGGGTTTAGCCTCGCTCCTGTAGAGCTCTAATGGGTTGTTGATTGAGATTGGGGGCTTGGGCCGGCGTGCCAGCAGTGACGCGAAGGGGGCGGCCCGGCCCCGCACCGCTTTCTCGCTGTCCTCCTGCCCTGGGCGCCTTGCCCGTGCGGGCCGGGCCGAGCGGGCTCCGGAGCAGAACAAACCCGAACCGAGCCTGGAGGGCGCCCCCTGCAGCCCTCACCGCGCCGCAGCCTCGGGCCGCTGCGCCTGCGCCCTCTGGCGGGGTCGCGGGGAAGATAGGCCAGGTCGCGAACCGCGGCGTCCGCTCCGGAGCGCGGCGCCGCGCTTGGCAGTGGCGGTCAGAAGCGCAGAGGCACACGCCTACCCCAGTGTGTCTGTCTGATCAGAGCCGCCGTTGGGAACAATCGAGTCTGGGCCTTCAGACTTTGGAGAGCTTCCCGCTTCAGCCTCGTCATGCGTGTTCATCGGTGCTTGTTCAGGTGAAAGTGTCCTCCTTGGCACACTGGCTCCGGTCGCGCCTCTGTGTCCCCTTCCGAAGTTCCTGTTCCCTTCATTTCTAGCTGGAGGTCGCGTGCTTACAGTCCTGGCCATAGTAATGCAGATAAGTCCCTGCCTTAGGCCTCACCAAATTCCTGTTCCCTACCCATCTCCTTCAAATTAAATTTACCTATCAGCTGCAAGGGACAAATCCCAAGGTGAGGCTAACAGAAGACTAATTTCACATTGGAACTGTGAATGAGAGTGAATCACAACTGTCAGAGCTAGAAACAAACTAAGAATAA
>PVKA01028361.1:18980-29676 GCA_004027165.1 Ctenomys sociabilis
AAAAAAAAGGAAGAGGAAGAGGAAGAAAAAAAAGAACAATAGTAAGAAAAGGCAATGAATTAGAAATGAACAGGATTTTTAAAAATGTTTTAAATAGCAGCCTAACATCTTTTGGAACAAAAGGAATTCAGTCTTCCAGAGAATTTGGTGCACAGTGTTCCTTTACTTTATAATCAAACAATGCTAATGTAAACCAAAAGCACAACTTGAACTAAACATGCATTTCACTCATGAGTAATTACAAAACAGGCATTTCAAATCAGTGTTAACCTAATGCTTTTAGAACAATTATTTAATTTCAAGGTCCAATAACTGTCAAGTAAATCACCAATTTCCAGTTCATTCTTATTTAATGTAAAAAATCTAATTTACTATGCAGCCATTTCACATCTGCTCCTAAATTAAAACAGTCAAGAGCATGCAGCATTTGGGTTTGCTCTGCTGTTTCTAAATCAAGTGTTCTTTTTGTTTACCTATAAAGGACCAATACATTTTATTTTGAAATATTAATCTGAGTTTCATAACGTTGGATTTTAACTTGTGTTTTCCTCAAGTAACCCAAATGATGCAGTGTAGGTTGCTGAAGACAGGCATTGACCACAGAAGAATGCTGCACATAAAACAAATGTATTACTTTTAACCTACCTTGGATAATTATAAGAATGTTAAAAATCACAGCTGGGCATAGTGGCATACAACTGTAATTTCAGCACTTGGGAGGCTGAGGCATGAGGATCACCGGGAGTTTAATTAAGGCCAGTCAGACTATCTCAAGAAACAAAAAAAGGGGCCGGGGAGATGGCTCAGTGGAATAAGCACTTCCCTGGCAAGCACAAGGGACTGAGTTCAATCCCTGGTTCTGCAAAAAAAAAAAAAGCTATTAATACACTTTTGTTAATAATCGCTTCTTGGGGAGCTGGGAAAGTAGCTCAGTGGCACACACTTACCTAGCATGAACACAGTTCTAGGTTTGGTTCTTACTACTGGGGAAAAGAATTAGGATTAAAAACAAAAACAAATTTACAAAAACAAAACTTTTAAAAATCACTTTTTCACTGGTCTGCTCCTGGGTGCTCTGAGCCCTCCACCAAGATAGGCATGGTGGTGCATGCCTGTAATCCCAGTGCTGGGGAGGCTGAAAACAGAAAGATTACTGTGAGTCTGGGCTACATAGTGAGACCTTGTACCAAATACATTTTTTTAAAAAAGTTTTTTCCATGCATTAAGTAGTATACTAGATCTTCTAGTAGCAAATATCCATGATGATATGCCCAAAGTCATGTTTGTGGTATAAGTTGTACAAACACATTTGTTCAGCAGCATTGGGGATGAACCCAGGGTCTTGTGTGTCTGCTCTGGATGCCAGTAAAGGAAGCCCAGCAACACACTCAAGTGTCTGTGACAGAAACACAGCCTCACATTCCCAAGGTTTAAAAGAGTTATCAGCTATACTTTATGAAATGCCACCATGTGCTCACAGAAATACCAATGTAAGAAGGACTTATGGTCTACATACTCTGCTTGAAAAAACAAAAGTACTTGAAACTTATCTCCAGTAGGAGGAAGAAACAGAATTAAGAATGAAATCGGAGGGCCAGCAATATAGCTCAGCGGACTAAGCACTTGCTTAGGTAAGCGCAGCGGCCAGGGTTTGATTCCTGGTTCCGTATGCCACGCCGGTGCCGCCTTCGGGTGCACTGAACCGGCGATGCAGTCCAGGCGTGGTGGCGTGCATCTATAATCCCAGCACTAGAGAGGCAGAAAGCAGGAGGATCACTATGAATGTGGGCTGCATAGTGAGACCCTGTTCAAAAATAAGAAAAGATTGGGGAGCATGGGGCAGCAAAGCTCAAGGACCCAATTTAAACCTTGGTGTTAAGACACGGCCCACCTCAGGACCAGCCTGGCCACTTCCTCACCAGAAGCAGCTGCTGTGGATATGGCCTGTGACTGCCTGTGTGGTGCTATACCAGGGACAAGCCTGGGAGGGCCACAGCTAGATTTTGTTTTGAATTTTGTTTCCTCCCCTACATGTCCTGTGTCTTGTAGGGATAAACTGATATTTTTCTTGTGAAATAATTCAAGTTGCATCTTTAAAATGAGTATTGAATGACTTGAGTCACGAGATTTTTTTTCTTTCTTGATAAAGACAAACTTTATTAATTATAATCAGACTCTTCCCATTTTTTTCCACCTAGCATGTATAAATTTTTATTTTTTTTATTAGCAACAGTCAGTATGAGGGCCAGCTCAGAGGATTAAAGCACCTGATTAGGCAGACACAGGGGCCAGGGGTTCAATCCCAGGCCTGCCATGCCAGCCCTGCCCCCAGGGTGATTGAGACTGGGTGTAATGGCTCACACCTATAATCCCAGCATTTGGGAGGCTGTAAATAGGAAAATCACTAGGAGTCTGATCTACATAGTGAAACCCTGAGCACCCTGCCCTAAATACAGGGGGAAAAAAAAGTCAGTATAGACTCAAGTAACTTAAAATTTATCTGAGACAAGACTTTAAAAAAGAAAAAGTCTTGAAACCTAATTCCATTAAGGATTTTTTTCTGGGTAGTGGATTTCTAGGTAAGTTTCTTTTGGCTTTCTGTATTTTACAAAATTTTTAGAATTATCTTTATAACAAAACATTTTGACACACATACAAAGTACACATCAATAACTATTCTGCAAATAAATAAATGCACAGGGGAAAAATTAGATGAAATGAACCAAAAGGCCACTTTTGCCATTCACCCCTTCCTTATTCATGCCTCCAATGAGTGCTGGGTGAGCATTGGGGACCAAGCATGGTGTAGGCCCCGCCCACAGCTAGGCAAAGGGCACTGCTATTTCCAGTGACCTTTTAGTATTTTCTTTCTTCTCTTTTATACTTTCAAAGTTTCATTATCAATGCTTTAATGATGGCAGGGAAATGTATTTATTTTTAAATGATTCTGATAGTTATAGCTCAGAAAGGAGTTGTGTACCTGTTTTCACAGATGAGTTTTTGTGATGTCACATAATTTTAAAATACATTGTTGAAGCTGGGGAGATAGCTCAGTGGTATGAGCACCTGCCTGGGCAGCACAAGGACCTGGCTTTTGTTGTTGTTGTTTTGTCTTTTTGAGACAGGGTCTCACTATGTAGTTCAGGCTGGCCTTAAGCTCACTTTGTAGCTCAGACTGGTCTCAAACTCACAACAATCCTCCTGCCTCAGCCTTCCGAGTGCTGGGATTACAGGCCTGCACCACCACCCCCAGCAAGGACCTGGTTTTGATCCCAGGTACCACATGTTGTGCCAGCCCCAAAATCCCGAGTATACCCCAAAACTGAGGTGGTGGCACACATCTATAATCCCAGCACTGGGGAAGTTGAAACAGGTGGATCACTACAAGTCTGAGCTATGTAGGGAGACCTGTACCAAATACACAAATAAAATATTTTTTAAATTAAATAACTACATTGTTAAACTGGTTATATTTGGGGGGGAATACCTGAAATTGAACTAAGGACCTTGTGCTTCCCAGACAGGTACTTGTGCTGCTGAGCTATATACCCAGCCTCTTACATCGTTAAGCATGATGCACACCTATAAATCCTAGCATTCAGAAGGCTGAAGCAGGAGAATTAGTTGAGTTCAAGGCCAGCCTGGATTACACTGCAAGGTCCTATCTCAAAAGTTCAAAATAAATAAATAGCACATTGCTTCTGCACCCCGTAAAATTTTATTTTGCAAGCAACCCATCTTCCTATCTTAATATAAGCAGTGCAAAGCTGGGAATGGTGACCATGCATGCTGTAATCCTAGCACTTGGGAGGCTGAGGCAGGAGGATTGTTGTGAGTTTGAGACCAGCCTGGACTGCAAAATGAGCTGAAGGCCAGCAAGAACTGCATAATAAGACCCTGTCTCAATAAAACAAAAACAAAAACCAAAAAAAAAAAAATGCATACTTTTGTAAAGACCCATTTTTTTAATGCATTTATTTAGTACATTATTTAAATATCATAGGACATAGGGATTTTTTTCTATACCAACTGTTTTATGGAAATAAAAATATTACAAAATATATAAAGTAAATCTGAATTACATAAATACAATTTCTAGTCCATGTCACAAAATAAAGTAAATCTGAATTACACAAATACAATTTCTAGTCCATGTCACAAAATAAAGTAAATCTGAATTACACAAATACAATTTCTAGTCCATGTCATTTTGTGAATGAGATTTCTCTTTAGATTTCTCTTTTTCATTCTTTTTCTTTTGTTTTTCTTCTGCTTGTTTTTCAAAATAATCTTTAAGAATACGGTTCAGCTGTGGCTCACATTGGCTGGCCTGCTGTAATCCATCTTCCCTTCCTGAAATGACACAAATGGTGAGACAACTGTCCTTCATTTTATGGGGGTGCCCATGTTATCCGATCAGTCACTTCCCTCAGTGACAACTCCAGACCAACTCCTGCCCAAGCCACCCCTAAAGTCAGCTTTAATTCCAGTGCCTGACACATGCCCATCTTCACTTCACCTTCGCAGTGCTGGATCACTCGTCCCCACAGTCCATTTCTCCTCAGACAGGCTAAATTTCCCACAATGAGCAGATGCCTCCGGCCTCGGGTCAATGCAACATTCACTCGTGTTTCTGAGTCAATGAACCCTACATGTCTGGTCCTGACACAGGACAGAATAATGATCTCCTTTTCTGCACCTTGAAAAGCATCCACAGTAGACACCTGCACGGTTTTCAAGTCAGGGTGGCCAAAGTCCCCCGCACTCAGGGAGTGAAAGAGCTGTGGAGGAAGAGGACAGGAGTCACTCAGTGCTGGCATTTGGAGCTTGTGACAGCCACATGGCCACCACTGTCATTACCTAACAGAGAACCAATGATACTGCTGTCTCATGACTCTACAGACTTGGCTAGCTAGCTTCTAAATGATAAATGGCCCAGTGACAATATCAATTATGAAATAAAAACAAAAATAATAATTAGGTATTGCTGGGAAACTCTTGGTTATGCTAATTTACAGCTGATAAACTAACAATGAAGAAGAACACTAGTACAAGAACAAAGAGAACTCTCCTTAGAAGTGACTGGCTTGGGTGTACATTAGTATCTGGTATCCATACTTGATTTACTGATAAAATGTAATAAAAATGAAAGAACATTTTGGAAGTCAGAGATTCAATCCCATCTGTCTCCAAACACAAAGCATAAACCATATTTTCTTCCCTCTAATTTGTTTATTTACATTTTTGCTACAACAGCTGTAAGCTGAATTTAATTAAGCCTTGTTAGGTTTACATTTAATTATGCAGAAAAAAAAAAAGACCAAAAAACATGTTTCTTTTTTCGTACATAACATATAGTTCCAAAAGTTTTTCAAGCACCAAACTACTACAAATGTAATATCAAATATTGTAACCTATAATTATGATAATATGTGAAAATGTCTCATTCTGGGATGCAAACCTTGTACATCTGGGATTTGTATAACGTTATCACCCCAATCATAGAGCCCGAGATGCCACTTGCGATCAGCGAGTGAATCAACTTGAGTGTAAAGGAAGCTTCAGCCACATTATGAAAGCTGTTATCTCTTTCAATCTGGAACAAAAACAGATGCTAGTTTATATTTCCCAGACCCCTGGAAGGACCAAGCAAATTCATTCAAACAACAACACTAAAATTAAACAGGACGTTAAGCCATACTGGTGCCCATAACACCAATGTCATTACCTGCTCTTGGCCCATGACGTTATAGAAGCACAGGGTGGGCAGCCAGTGCAGCAAGGGGCCCCTCTCCGCTTCCAACACACCATCCCTCAGGCTTCCTCCATAGAACAGATCATTAGCAACAGCACTGATGGCGGGGTGGCAGCGGTACTGGGTTCTCAGTGGGATTGGTTTGTGACCCTGAGACAGTTAAATGCAGAAATATAAGCCACTAAACATAGCTGAGCTGGGCATGGTGGCACATGCCTGTAATCCCAGCACTGGGGAGGATGAGGCAGGAGGATTGTTGTGAGTTCGAGACCAGCCTGAGCTACAAAGTGAGCTCGAGGCCAGCCTGAACTGCATAGTGAGACCCTGTCTCAAAAAGACAAAAAAAAAAAAAAAAAAAAAACATAGCTGGGCTGGGGACATAGCCCAGCAAGCAGTGCAGCACCCGCCTAGAAAGTACGAAGTCCTGAGTTTGATTCCTGATACCAAAAATAAAGAATAAAAATAGTTTTGTAGGCAGGCACCTACAGCAGAGGCAATAAGCGGAAGCTGGCGACAGCGGTGGCTTTGGTGGGAGACTCGGCAGTGGTGTTTCTGGATGTGCCCACCACTGGCATGGAACCCAGCACGAGGCGCTTCCTCTAGAACAGCCTCCTGGCTGTGGTGCAGGAAGGCCGCGCGGTGGTGCTCACTTCGCACAGCATGGAGGAGTGCGAGGCACTCTGTGCACACCTGGCCATCACGGTGAACGGGCGGTTCTGCTGCCTGGGCAGTGCACAGCACCTCAAAAGCAGGTTCGGGGCTGGCCACACCCTGACCCTGAGGGTGCCCGCACACCGGCCAGAGCAGACAGCAGCCTTTATGACAGCCGAGTTCCCAGGGGCCGAGCCTTGGGAAGCGCATGGGGGCTACCTACACTTCCAGCTGCCGCCAGGAGGGTGCTGTACCCTGTAGCGAGTGTTTGGGGAGCTGGTGGCACATGGCCTTGAGCACAGTGTGGAGGACTTCTCCATGAGCCAGACCAAGCTGGAGGAGGTGCTCCTGTACTTCTCCAAGGACCAGGGTCAAGATGTGGATGAGGATGAGGACCAGGAGGCAGAAGTGGGGCTGGGCCTGGCACCAGGCCTGGAGTGCCCCAAACACACCTCGAGTTGGTTTCTTGATGACTCCAGCACTATGGAAACAGTGCTCTGAACCTTCATGTCCTGAGGTGAAAGCCCCCAAAGCCAGAACACAACAGGTCAGGTTGCTGGTCATGATGATACGTACCTATCATCCCAACACTCAAGAGACTGAAACAGGAAGATTGCTGAGAGTTGGGGGCCAGCCAGGGATGCAGAGTTCAAGGGCAGTGTGGACTACACACATAACAAGACCCTGACTCCCAAAAAACAAAAATAACTCCAAAGGAGATATGAAAGACCAAGGAGCTCGGCCAAGCTCCCAGTGAATATAAAGTCCTAGAGGAGTCTAGAAAAAAAAAAAAAGCTTTGTTCTCTCAGAAAATAAAAGTATTTAAAAATTTCAGTGATTACTATACCATGGACATGAATTACAACCAAGACAAAAATAGATTTTAAAAAAGCCTTTTTTTTTTTTTGGTGGAACTGCAGATTGAACTCAGGCCCTTGTGCTTGCCAGGGAAGCGCTTATTCCACTGAGCCATCTCCCCAGTCCCTTACAAAGCCATTCTTAAGGAAATTACTAAAAATATGTTCATTGTAAGCTACTACATTATAAAATTACAAACACATAGCAAATCTTTGATTGATTATCTAATAAGCATGGCCCCTAACATTATGCTTTTATAATCTACCTGGAATTGACCTACTAAACTTTAAAAGATTTTTTAAAAAGTCAAAGGAGAAAGCCGGGCGTGGTGGCACAGGCCTGTAATCCTAGCACTTAGGAGGCTGAGGCTGGAGGATTGTTGTGAGTTCGAGACCAGCCTGAGCTACAAAATAAGCTTAAGGCCAGCCTGAACTGCATAGTGAGACCCTGTCTCAAAAAGACAAAAATAAATAAATAAATAAATAAATAAATAAATAAATAAATAAATAAAAAGTCAAAGTAGGGGCCAGGGAGATGGCTCAGTGGAATAAGTGCTTCCCTGGCAAGCACAAGGGCCTGAGTTCAATCCCCAGTTCTGCAAAAACAAAAAATCAAAGTATTACTGATAACTTATTTATTAACTTTCCTCCTTGTGTAAAGCCATTTTTTTGTTCCGCATCTTCACAGAAGTTTCCAATTTATTCAAGCATCCTCACATCCAAGTCTCACCCAATTTAGCAATCTTCTGGAGTATGTTCTTTATTCAGGAAAGCTACTTATTTATTTATTTATTTATTTATTTATTTATTTATTTAATACAGGGTCTCACTACACAGTTCACCCTCATAGTGATCCTCCTGTTTCAGCCTCCCCTTCAGTGCTGGGATTACAGGCATGCACCACAAAGCCTGGTTTGGGCAACAGCATGGCATGCAGTACCGAAGATCACACTCAAACCTGGCGCTTGCCAGAAGGCACTTATGCCACTGAGCTATCTCCCCAACCCTATTCAGGAAAGCCCTGTAATGCAGTTAGAATACTAAGAATAATTACAAGAAACTCCAAAAGTAATAAATGCATAATCAGATGTAGGATGAATGATCACATGGGTGAAGCATCTTGAACAGAGAAAACATGTAAGAAATCAACCTCACTATTCTTTGGGGCATAGACTTGTCTAAACAGAAGACATGGGAAACCTGTAACAAAAAGCATTAGGTACAAAAATACTCAGAAAAAAATAAAAATAAACCAAAATAAATACTCAGAGGATCATTATTTACAATGGAAAGGAATTTCAGTCTTAGAGAGATGACAATTTTCTATCCGCACAATGTATTTATGACAGAGATGATTTAAAAACTTGTAGTACGAAAATGATTCAATTGAATTGAAACTTTTTTTTTTTTTTTTGTCTTTTTGAGACAGGGTTTCACTATGCAGCTCAGGCTGACTCACTTTGTAGCTCAGGTTGGTCTCAAACTCACAACAATCCTCCTGCCTCAGCCTCCCAAGTGCTGGGATTACAGGCATGCGCCACCATGCCTGGCTTGAATAGAAAGTTTTAAAATAGAAATTTATGACACTGTTTCAACCATGTATAAATACATATACTTGATATGTGTCTATAGCCCTATGATAAAACATGAAAGGAAAAATACTATAAATACAAAGGGTCTTCTTTTTTTTTTTTTCGTGGAACCAGGGATTGAACTCAGACCCTGGCACTTGCCAGGGAAACACTTGGTTTTCTTTTGGCTGGTAATATTATTACAGATACATTATTTGTACCTTTTACTTTTCTGTTGATCCATACTCTCTATATTCAATAGTGGACATTATTCCTATTTGTTTTACTTTCTGTTCGTTTGTTTTTGCAGTATGGGGGATTGAATTCAGGACCTTGCGCTCCAGGCAAGTGCTTATTTTACTGAGCTATCTCCCTGGCCCCAAACTTTATTTATTTATTTATTTATTTATTTATTTATTTATTTATTATTTTTGCAGTACCAGGGATTGAACTCAGGACCCTGCACTTGCCAGGCAGGCACTTATTCTACTGAGTTATCCCTCAAGCCCTGTTTTAAATTAATTCTGAACTAATTCAAATAAAGCAAACAAAATAATATGATCTCTATGTACTGGTCAACCATATTTGATATTAGTATTTGGTTATTCTTGCTTCAGATTTCTCTTTTGTTAAGATTATATATATATATATATATATATATATATATATATATATATATATATATGCTCTCTACCATCTTCTGTGTTTTTGTATACCGATATATAAGTAATATATTATCCTGCATGTTTCTAAGATTCACATAAATGATCATTTTATTGCAAATATTCCCATCCTACCTTGTATTTTTTTGTTTTCGTTTTTATTTTAATGTATTTGGCTGTTGCAGGGTCTCAATACGTTGCTTGGACGCATGGTGGTCCTCTTGCTTTCCGCCTCCCCAGTGCTGGGATTACAGGCATGTGCCACTACACCCTGACTCTGGCCAGCTCAGCCAGCTCTGGGAGCAGGGCTGGTGCAGCATGTGGTGCCAGGGATCAGACCATGGTCACTGTGCTTGCTTAAGCAGGCACTTTAGTCTGCTAAGCTATCTCGCCAGCCCTCACATGTATTTTTGAAAACTATTTATACAAATAAAGTTAAAAAAAACAAATAAAGTTCATTCATCTGAAATATTTTTCATCATTCTAGCCTTTATTTTCCCTTTTTAAATTTCTACAATTAAAATTATACTTTGGGGCCGAGGACATGGCTCAGGGGCCAAGGAGATAGCTAAGTGGAATAAGCACTCCCCTCGCAAGCACAAGGGCCCGAGTCCAATCCCCAGTTCCACCAAAAAAAAAAAAATTATACTTCACTTTTTAAAATTCTATAGTTAAAAATACAATTAAGCGGCCGGGCATGGTGGTACATGCCTGTAATCCCAGCACTCGGGAGGCTGAGGCAGGAGGATTGTTGTGAGTTCGAGACCAGCCTGAGCTACAAAGTGAGCTTAAGGCCAGCCTGAACTGCATAGTGAGACCCTGTCTCAAAAAGACAAAAAAAAAAAAAAAAATTAAGCTAGGTATAGTGGTACATGGCCATATCCCAGTACTTAGGAATACAAGAGCCGCAAGGCCAGCCAACATTTTGGGCAGTTTTTTGTTTTTTTTTGTCGAATGGGGGATTGAACTCAGGCCCTTGTGCTTGCCAGGAAAGCTCTTATTCCACTGAGCCATCTCCCTGGCTCCATATCCCAGTACTTAGGATGCTGAAGTAAAAGATTTTAAGTTTGAAGTCAGCCTGGGCTACAAAGTGAGTTCAAGGCCAGTCTGGATTACACAACCAGATTGTGTGTAAAAATAATCACACTTTAAAAGGTATCAAAGAGCCGGGCGTGGTGGCGCATGCCTGTAATCCCAGCA
>PVKA01028362.1:0-29467 GCA_004027165.1 Ctenomys sociabilis
TTCCGGAGTCCCACACCGGTAGAAGGTGTGCAGACTTGGCCTTGTTCCGTCGGCAATTCGGCGGAGCAGTGAGAGGATGAGGCCAGGAAGCACGAGCCTCGGGATCCATGCTGTGCGGCCTTCAGGGAGCAGCTAGCCTCTCTGGACTGTTACCTTTCTCATGTAAGGTAAAAATGAAGGGTCTGGTAGTGAAAGGCCGTGGTCTGTCCTGCCAAATTGTGTGAGACTTCACAGGTTGTTGTGGTCTGTGTCCAGCTGTCCCCCCAGAGCCTCAAGCAGTCATGGGGCAGCTTCCAGAGTTTGCGATTGATTCACGGCCCAACGCTGGGATTGTGAGTGTGCGTGCCCCACCCAGGGCGATTGCCTGACGCAGCGTAAGGAAGGAGGAGAGGCTGCCTGGGTGCTGCTGCCGCTGCTCCCTTAGCTCCTGCTGCCACCCTGAGCTGCCTCCCCGTCCCGTGTGCTGCTCTGCTTTGAAGCCAGCTGATCATGGACTGAAATGTCCACAAGCCATGAGCTGAGTAAACCTTTCCTTCCTTGATTTTGGGTGTCAGATATTTTGTCCCAGCAATGAGAGAAAAGTAATGACACAAAGTAAGGCAAACAAATATGATCATATGACATCCTTTCTATAGGACAATCCATTGTCAGTAGGCCTTATTTTCTGTTGTCATATTAGTTAGTTTTTTTCCATTGCTATAACAAACTACCTGAGATAACCACTTTAAAAGGAAAAAAGGTTTGTTTTGGCTCATAGTTACAGAGGTTACAGCCCATGTTGGGCCAGTGTTGCTGCTACCCTGTGGCCTGTGGTGAGGTGGTCCAGCATGGCAGGGAGCCCTGCTCGCCTTATGGCTGCCAGGTGACAGGGAGAAAGAGGCAGATTCCCACTGTCCCCTGTAAAAGCAGCCCCAGTGGTCCAGGACTTCCCCTAGGCCCCAGCTCTGAAAGGCTTCTCCCAGGCACCAATCTGGGAACCAGGCCTGTCACACGGTGCTCAGGCTTCTCGCGCACTCTTAGCACTGGTGATGTGGAGAGCGCAGGTGCTTCAGGGAGCGTCCGCTACATAAAAGACAGGGCAGTGGTCAGATGCTGGGAACTTAATTGGAGAGAAAGGGTGCAGGAGAGAACACCAACTGGAGTGCACTGGGCCGAGTGGGCAGGGCAGACACAGGGAGCCTTCAGACAGGCGGGATCCTGTGTGTTGGAGCAACTGAAAACTTCGGGATTAGGGCAGGTGTTGAAGGATGCACACACTACAGAAGCAGAAGGGGCAGGGAGCACCGGAGCCTGTGGTGGTGATGAGCCCAAGCTTGGGGCAACAAACGTAAGGGGAACCCACAAAGTGTAACCTCGGTGAAGTTGTTCCCTACCACCCAGGAACTACTGTGGGAGTGCAGAGCATCCCCTATTGTCCTACACAGTCATTAGAATATATGACATATTGTTGAAGCTGCCAATGTCATTATAAGTTCTCAATCAAGGGTAATGGGTTAGAGGCATTTTCAGTTACTTTGATCAATGGATTTTCATTGATCTTCCCATGCTGCCTAGCCTGCCCCATGTGTGCGGTGATTTGAAATTATCTGAAGCCTCCAGCTGTGAATTACAGTGATGACAACTGACCCAGGCAGCGTGGTGTCTGTCCTGGCTGGGATGCACGTGAATTGCTCTGCGGATGTAAACTGTGACGTGTAATTCACGTGTGATCTCAGCCAAGACCCCAGCTCTGACATTGCCACTTCTCTCTCAGTCCCACATTACTCTCCCGGGGCCCTCTTCTTCTTCCTCTGGATCCTCAAATTCCTTGGCTTCTTCCTCTTGCTCTCTTCGGGGCTGAACAGGAAAGCCTGAAAGTGAACAAGCACCTTGTTTAGACCAAAGTTCATTCCCACAGCAAGGAGGCCGGGTCTGTGGCTGCGTCTAGAGAGCTCGCGACAGAGGGAGAGTCTATCCAAAGCTACACCACCCCAGGGAAGCAGGTTAGCCCTGAGACACGCCCAGGCCTTCAATTGCCTGGACACGCGCTTCTGGCCTGCCCAGTACCCAGCACAGAGCAGAGGCTGGCTACCAGCAGGTACCATTGCTTAGATGGTTGTTGTTTGGCAGTGTCATCCTAAAAGCTGGCTCATATTTATTTTCCATGTATTTTCATATCTTAATCTGCTGGTTGGTGATACTGGCTTGAGGTGTTAGGTCCAGTTTCCTATTTTGTCATTCAAAGCACCAAAGACCCGTCTTCATTCTCATGTGTTGCATAAACCTTTCTGACCAACAGTCCATCTTGCGGGGGTGATTTCTGCCCACGGTTCACGGAGCTCCTGGCTCCAAATCCAGTACATAGTGTCGGGCTGTGACTGATTGCCCTCAGCAGGGCCTAGAGCACAGCGCTGGTTCATTTAGTTCTCAGTTGCACTTTGGTTTTCATGAGTACCAGAAATACATTGGCCAAGGGCTTCAACGGAAACTGCTGGAAGCTTGAGGTCTCCAGAATGTTCCTAAGAAAATCTATGAGATGAGGAAGGCTTCAGAATGAAGGAAACATTTTTAATATAGAGTGGGGGTGGGGCACGATTGCTTCCCTAAAATGCAAAGGAAACTCCTGAGACTAGGCCCTTGGGGTGCAGAGAAGGTATAGATGTGGTCCTGGGTGCAGGGCTGGGAGGAAGTCCTGGTTCTGCCTAGGAGCAGTAGGCACCCCAAGGACAGAGCACCTACCTCTTTCTCCTCTTTGCTCTGGGGACAGTGGATGTGTCAGTTAAGCATTATGACAGGCAATACAGTCACCAGGGAGATGTGGGATGGTGTCATGTGTGTCACTAAAGTCACATGCAGTCGTTCATCTTCCTAGTCTGCTTCTTCCAGCATGCCTGACCTCTGTGGATCTCTCTACATCAGAGCCTCTGGCTTTTCCACTCACTGCCTTCCTGGTGCCCACACCTCAAGCCAGCAAGCAGACAGTGGGGAATGGGAAAAGCTAATGCAGGCACTACCCAGGGTGGCGTCCGGATGTCATGCAGCTGTTCCCCACCCCAGGGAGTGTGGTGAGGCTTCTGCACCCCTGAAGCCTGGGTTTCCTGACATTGGCCTTCAAAGACCACATCTGTAGAGTTCCAGTGGACACTTCTATTGAACCCAGTGATGGCAAAGACAGCAGGCCCCAAGGCAGACTTCTCAACCAGGCCACCAGTAGTGCAGATGGGCATGGTGACCCAGGGGACTGTTGCATACATCCCCCCAAGAGGAGGGAGGGTCTTGTGGCTCAGCCTCCACCAAGGAGAAGGCTCTACCTGCAAGTGTCGTTAAAGTCACCAGCTCATTAATGTGCAAGAGAACCACAGTCAGAACACCTCTGGGTTCCCCTTCCCCTGCTTGTGGAGGTGGCCTGGAAGTTTAGAAGGCGACCAGATAGTATTCAAGGGAGGAGATGACCTTCGTGATACAGCCTGGAGAAAGGGCACTCTCTGCTCAGTCATGGCACTTTTCTTTCTCCGCATCTCAGTGATCTCCTAGTGGGTACCTGTTGGATAGAAGGGGGCCCTGTCCCAGATGCTCCCACCTGATCCTGAGCCATCGCCCCAGCCAGACATGAAGATGACCCCGATGATGTCCTCCTCGTCGTGTTCGCACCCCTGTGCAGACCCCTCCCACCACACACCACCATTAGTCTCTGTGATCGGTGGGTAAGGCAGAAGTGGCACTGTGTCTCTTTCAAGGTTAGGTTACAGAGACCTCACAGTTTCTATCGCAGGTGCTCTCACACACTCTCGGGTCACTAATGGGTGGAAGGCAGTATCCGTTTCTTTGATGGCCTTGTGGGGAGACTCAAGTGGCAGTGAACCAAAGCCTCTTACCATTAGTCACATGAGTGAGCCAAGAAGAAAGAGGGTTCCACCCCTGCCACGCCTTCAGATGACCTGAAGTCCCATCTGACAGCCTGAGGGCTACTTGTAGGAGGCTCTGAGCCTGAGCCATCCAGCTCAGATCCTCCAAGACTTCAAACCACAGGAACATATGCGCTACCTGGTTTTAGCTGCTAGGATTGGGGATCTTTTGTTACACAGCACTAGAGGACTAATACACCATTCCATCAATGGTGTATTAGAGCAGTTCCAGCTCTGTTTCTCAGGCAGGCAGAGTCATCCTACAAGTGCCAAAGTCTATCTGGGGCTATCCAGCTCTGCTTAGATACTGAGAGACTCCACACATTTCATAAGTGGCTTTGGTGTTAGAATGAGTATTTCCTACCTTGCCAGTCACCCTCTGCACTCTGAGAGCATTTATGAAACCCAGAGAAAAGAGGACGACAGGAGCCACTTCGGGAGTGTAAGGAGCCTAGAAGACAGTGAGACCGCGGCTCTCTGTGTTTTCCTCTTTGGTGTTCCCGACCACTCACAGCTCGATCTTCTCCTTCTGGCCCCCCAAGCCCATCCCCACTCAGCTTCTGCAGCTGCTCCCCTTGCCAGGGCCCCAGGGGCTGGGGCTGAGGCCCAGAGGCCCAGAGGCTGGACTTGTCAACCAGCTGGAGGTAGCTCTCGTAAAAGAGCATCATCTGGTTCATTCCCATTGGAAAAGTGTGACTGGGCTCCAGAAAGGGACATCTGAGGTGAAATCGGGGGGCTTGGGGAGCAGGGGGTGCTTTGGAGGGAAAACGAGCTCTGTGTGGAGGGGACCTCAGCATCTCCAGGCAGGCAGCTGCTTGCAGCTCCTTCTGCCTCAGGACCGCGGTGGTGGCTCTTTGTGTCCCTAATTCCCTGGGACAAAGAAGCGAGGAAGTGGCCCTGGATCGTGCTTCCTCTGTCATTCTGTGTTGAAGAATTCTAGCACTGTCCCTGGTCATGGCACCTTCCTTTAGGCTTTCTTCGCAGCCCTTGGCACCCTCAAGGTGGGAAATAACAGTTCCTCTCTTCCTAGAAGGGCTCCAAGGCTGACCAGGCCACTCTGGCTCTGCACTCAGTCCAGAGGGAGAACCTGCTGGGCTCAGTGGGGGCTGGGGGGAGACAGAGGACTCCTCGACCAGCCAGCTTCTGGACCTTTGAACTCAGGCCCTTGCGCTTGCCATGGAAGGGCTTATCCAGTAAACCGTCTCCCCCGCCCTTCCTTCAGTGTTGATGTGAGCATATGGAGCAGCACCCACAGCTACACAGATCCACGGATACATCCAGATGTCCAGGGGCTCTAGAAGAACTGCAGGATAATGTAGGCTTCAGCTGATCTAGGCTGTCTCATTGCCAACTCTCTCTTGCTGTCATATAAAAAAACAAATACAAAAAACACTTACACACTCAATGTCCGTATTACCAGGCTTCTGTGTGCAATTTCCATTCATACATACAATGTGCGCTGTCAAATCCAACCTCCTTTTTTCCACACTCTCCCTCCCAGGCCATAGTCAGCACTATTCGGCTTTCAGAAATACTGTTTCAGTTTGCACACATGCGAGACACATGTGGTGTTTGTCTTTCTGTGTCTTTCTCTTTACGTCACTTAACTTGATGTCCTCCAGCTCAGTCCAGTCTGCTGCAAGTGGCAGGAGTACCCAGGATTTCCCTCCAGCCTAATAAGAACCCTTTATTTGTGTAAGTGCCCTTCTTTCCTTATCCACCATCTATTGACAAAAACCTGGGCGGGCTCCCCCGGGGCCAGGGCCAATGGTGCTGCCTTGAGCGTGGGCTACAGGGTCTCTGATATGCTGATTTCATTTCTCACCACCCAGGAGTAGGACTGCTGCATCAGCTGATGGATCTGTTTCTGGTGTTCTGAGAACCATGCATTCTCTGCCCTCTGGTAGCTGTACAGAATCACATTCCTACCAGTAGAGGATGAGAACTCTGCCTCAATTGTCACCAGTGTTTCTTTTTTTTTTTTTTTTTAATAATAGCCATTCTAACTGAGGTGAGATAGTATGTCCTGTTGTTCTGATTCACACATCCCTGATGCCTAATGATACGGATTGATGTATATTCCCCACCACCACCATTTTTTCCCCATTATTTTATATTGTTAACTGAAATAGTTATTTGGTTTACTTGCAAATTGTTCTGAAGCTTCTGTATCCGTTACCATGTTGTATTTAAACTTTAATATTTTCTCTTCTGTTATTCCTTCTCTAATACCTTTCAGATCACCCACATTCCTCCTTTGTCTGTTTTTTATTCCTTTTAATGAGAAAAAAAGATAAAATATCAGTGAAACAGTTTTTTGAAATAGGTTAATAGGACAGTTGCAATAATTAATACATTTCATATTGTTGTCTTTGTAGTAGGTATTCAGAGGACAAGATGCAGGCATGGTATCTTGTCTATCTCCCATATTTTTTGAACATTTAGAGTTCTTTTGAAAAGTGTCCACTAGATCGTTTGCCCATTTTTCATTGATTTGCTTAGTTTTTAATTTTTTAGTTCTTTGTACATTCTTGATATTCCTTCCCTGTCTGATGAACAGCTGGCACAACTTCTCATTACTCTGTTGTTTGCTGTACAGTTCGATGTTGTCTCATTTATCAAATGTTGCTTTCTGTTCCTGTATATTTGGAGCCTTACCAGAAGATTCATTGACTGCCAGTCTCTTGAAGTGTTTCTTCTATTTTCTTATCACATCATAGTTTTAAATCAATTAGGTCTTTATTCCATTTTTAATAGATTTTTTTTAATAGGATGAGAGTAGGGGTCAAGTTTTAGTTCTCTGCATGTGGATTTCCAGTCTTCCTAGCACCATTCGTTGAAGAGGCCATCCTTTTTCCAATGTGTTTTTTTTCTTTGTTCTGTTTTTGTTTATGTGTTTGTGTGGATGTGGGGGATATAGGTAATCAGGACCTCCCCAATGAGTTATATCACAGCCTTTTTACTATTATTTTTATACTTCAATAAAGCAGCCCCTTAAGCTGCTAAGTTGCCAAAGTTGAGCTCAAACTTAGATCCTCCTGCCTCAGGTTCCAGGAGTGCTGGAATTATAGTAGTGCACAGCAATATTGGGCTTCTCCAGTGTATGTTTTAAGTGTCTTTGTGTATAATGATTTGATTACAGATATGTGGCTTTATTTCTAAGATCACAATACCAAGCTCTGTAGTTTGTCATGAAGTTAGGTATTGTGAGGCCATTGTTTTTGTTCTTTTTGTTCAAGATGTCTTTGACTACTCAGAGGTCTTTGTGTTTCACATGAATTTTAAGATTGTTTTTTCTAGTTCTATGAACAATGCCATTGGTTTTTTGATGGGGACTGCATTGAGTGTGTTGGCATGGATATTTTAACACTATTCTTCCAATCCATGAACAGGGAAGGTCTTTGCAAAATTTTTTGTGTTATCTCCTATTTCCTTCATCAGTGTCTTATAATTTTCATTGTTTTCATTCATAATTTAATAGTCCAATCCAGCTTTGGATTGTGCTCTTCATCTGTTCCACATCCAGCAAAGACTTAAGGCGAATTCCACCTTCCTTGTGCAGCCTCAGAAAGGCTGAAACTGTGTACAGGTTCAGAGTGACAGATCAGGTTTCCTTCAGCTTAGGGGTAAACCTGCTGGGATTCCATCCACTTTCTCAGCCACCCTTCCTCCAGGAAAAAGCAACCTCCAAAATTCCAGTCCCCTCTCAAGGAAGGCCAACATCACGGCATAGCCTTCAACAGTCACAGGCTTCCCTTCCAAAGAATCAGTCTAGAAGTTCCCAAACCTGCATGGGCAAAGGGAGCAGGAGAAGCAGAAGAAACACCAGTTTCCCAAAGCAAGAAGCAAGTTCCACTTCAGACATCAGTGAAATTATCAGACTTGGGCTAAGCAGGCCCAGCCATGGCTTTGCTCACTAGACAAGAAAATGTCGGTGCTTGGGAGGCCCTGCAGGGCCTTCGCATCCCAGTGACCACATTTCTGAGGTAAAACAAACTTCAAAGGAGGAAAGGTTTACGTTGGTTCATGGCTTCGGGCATTTCAGTCCATGTTCACTTGAGCCTTTCACTTGGGGCATAAGAGGAAGCAGAAGTGTGGTAGAAAAAAAAAACTGTTTCCTCCCCATCAGTCAGGAGAGAGAGAGAAGGAGGAAGGGGCTGGATTCCCAATATCCCCTTCAAGTCTACACCCCATGACCTCATTTCCTCTCACCGTACCCCACCTTGTAAAGATTCCAGTAGCCCCTCTTCATTTTATTTTAGTTGGGCAGTGGATTTTTACGCAACAAGGAAATACTGAGACCTCCTTGGGCAAATGATTTTCATTCTTTGTACTTCAATTTTCTCTTCTGTGAGAATTAAATGAGTTACTGTGTATGTACTGGGACTATGTTTCTATCAGAAAACCCCCTAACAGGGCTGGAAAGATAGCTCAGCAGTTAGTTGTAGCACATGCCTGTAAGCCCAGTGCTGGGGAGGCTGAGGCAGGAGGATCTCTACGAGTCTGAGCTGCATAGCGAGGCCCTGCAATAAATAAATAAATAATAAATGATTCAAAAGAAAACCCCTGGGCCAGCCAGATAGCTCAGAAGACTAATGCATCTGCTTTGGCAGAGCACAGCAGCCAGGCTTCGATCCCGAATGGGCCATGCTGCCCCACCTGAGACAGGGCCTGGTGGCATGCACCTGTAATCCCAGCACTTGGGTGGCTGAAAACAGGAGAATCACTACGAGTCCAATCTGTGTAGTAAGACTCTGTAGACCCTATACAAAATACATTTTTAAAAAACCCAAATGCATATAGGAATTTATTCTCATTTAAGTCTCCTGGGCATTAGGGATCTTGGCTCTCTGTCTTTTTTGTTAATGTTTATGATCATCTTATAGACCAGCTGTTGGACATGATTTTACCCAGACAAAGGAAGAAGAAAATTGCAGACCCCTTAAGACAGTAGCTGTGCATAGCTTGTCTGCTGATGCCCCAAAAGGACCACACAAGAGCATGATCTCTATCCTAGACCTGTACCTGCTAACATGGGGGTCTCCTGCTGAGAGAGGAAGAAAAGGGCAGGGGTCTGGGCCGCAGCTCAGTGGCTGCCTGCCTGCCTAGCAGGCTCGAGGTCCTGGTTTTGAGCCTCAGCACAGAGGAAAAAGAGAAGAAAGGGGAAAGAAGAAAGATGGATATGGGGTGGGGGTGACAGTCTTTGTCACAATGTGTACAGCGAGTTGAATGTCGGAAGACGCCTCGCACATAGTGACTGCTTACTATAATGCTGTTGGTATAAGCGCACTCCTGTAACCACCATGCGAATACCTGGTCTTTCTGTCTAAATAGATCTTTAATTTCACAGCAGCGCGGGCGGCTCACAGTTCTCTGCTGCATGCTGTGGGCGTCCCCAGAGCCCAGGGCTGGCTCCTTAGGAGGGGCGGGGTCCTGGCTCAGCTTCTCAGGGTGAAGCCCAGGGAATGAACGCGAAGGTGGGTGCTGTAAGGTCGCACCCCTTCACGCGCGGCCCCGCAGCTGGTCACGGGTGCCAATCATGACCCTGTTTCCTGCATTGAAAAAATAGAAAGAAAGAAAGAAAAAATTGAAAGAAAAGGATCAGCTGTGGGCTTCCCCTTTCCTCAGGTTCTCAGAGACGGAGGCTCATCCCAGCGTTGTCCCTCGATACCTCCTCCCCGGTGCGGAAGCCCACGGCCAGCACCGGGGTCCGCTGGGTGGACGGCCCCCTACGCAGCACCCAGAGGGGCCTCGGGGAGCCTTTTGAGATTAAAGTCTATGAAATCGACGACGTGGAGCGCCTGCAGCGGCGGCGCGGAGGCGCCAGCAAGGTGAGGCTGCGTCCTCGCGCACACAGTCCTCGGGCTGATCCCTCCTCACGGAAGAGGACCCGGCCCATGTGGGGCGGCAGGTGGCAGTGGGCCCCTGTCCCAGCAAAGAGGTCACTGGCCAGAGGCCTTGGAGAGACCCTGCTTCCTGTCCCGAAGCCCTCAAGGCTCGTGTGCTGGGGCCCATGGCTTGGGGCGCTTGCTGGCCTCTTGTCTTGAGGCTGCTTCCCCAGTGCACCCCATTGTTAGCCTACCATGCCACCCTTCCTGCTTCTCAAGGGAGGAGTCACCCACCACTGTTTTCCCAGGGCTGGATGTCTGATCTGCAGCGACAGGCAGGGGGCCAAGAGCACCGCAGTCCCCCCAGTCCTCTCGGGACCAGCTCCTTTTGCCCACCCCTGCTGGAAGGTGGCCCTTTCTTGTTTCTGGTCATCACCACTGTCTCCCTCTCTGTCCCTGTGCAGGAGGTCATGTGCTTCAACGCTAAGCTGAAGATTCTGGAACATCGGCAGCAAAGAATTGCCGAGGTCCGGGCCAAGTACGAGTGGCTGATGAAGGAGCTGGAGGCCACCAAACAGTACCTGATGCTGGACCCCAACAAGTGGCTCCGTGAATGTAAGGCCCGGGACCTTTTGGGGGGACATGTACCTCAGGGAATGCCCTGGGGACGCCTGGAGACAGGCAGGCCTGGCCGGGAGGTGGGTGGCAGGTACCACACCTGCGAGATACTTCTGATGCAGCTCAGTCCCAAACACCTGAGAACGAGATGCTCCCAGCCTGCCCTGCATGTGGCAGGAGACCACTCACACATGAGGCCACGTTAGAAATCTCCAGGGCCACAGGGTCACACTGCTCATCTTTCGTGGAATAGACTAGAATTTATAGAGCCATGAGAGGAACAGCCCTGGTGTTATTTCCATTTCATAGTGAGTTCAGGGTGACAGTAACCATCTGATAACAATTCAGGACAATTTTGTTCTCTTTGAGGGTAGATTCAGTTGTCCCTTATTTATTTGTTCCTAACCATTCCATCTGAACCAAATAAAGCTTCAGTCTGGTTCCAGTTATTAAACTGAGATGGAAACCAAAGCTGAAAAATTTAGTCTGTGCCGTAACATACATTAATGTCATTAAAAGTTCTCGCCCTCTCTGTCTCATCTAACTCCTCCAACCACCTGCAGCTCCTCTTATAACACTCCTCCCCTGCATGTCACCCTCTCCTCATGTCTAGCTTCTGGGGAGAGCCCATAGATGGGGTCTGGACATTTAGATTTGTGTCCTGAAGTAGCTGGTTTTATAGAAAAGACTGGGGGAAATCTGGGTGTGGTGGTGTGTGCCTGTAAGTCTGGGAGGCTGAGGCAGGAGGATGGCAGGTTGGAGCTCAGCCTGAGCAACTTAGCAAAAGCCTGTCTTAAGAAAAGGAGTGGAGAGATAGCTTAGTGTAAAAGCCCTTGGTTCAATTTTTTTTAAATGAGCAAAATAGCATTAGGAGAAGAAGAAAGTGTCAGGACTTGTCACCCACCAGCCACATGTAACAGTCAGTCTTCCAGCACTTTCTTTTCCACATAAAAAGTGGCAATGACATCTCCCTCAGGTGCCCCGTGGGTCATGCTGACTGCAGCCCTCTGCGAGGCCTGTTTCAAATTTGCCTTGTAGTGATTACACCCACAGCCCTACAGATCTGTCTGGGGCCCTGGTTTCCCTACTTACAGTACTAGCTGTGTGACCTTAGGTAAGATGCTCTAACCCTCTCTGAATCTTGATTTCATTAATTACAAAATGGGAAAGAAAAATAACTGCCTGTGTCACTAAGGAGTTATTGCAGTGTTGGTCGGGCGCTCAGTATCCTGCATGGCTCATTGTGAGAACTCTACATCTAGTAGTAACTATCCACTAAGTGTGCACTCTCTATAGGGGACACTTCCTCAGCCCCATGTCCCTCATGCACTGGTGGGTGCTTTATTAGAGATTTGGACAAAGCATGAGTTCTACCCCAAAGAGGATTTCCATGCATGGCACTGAGGGGCTCACAGGGCCAGAACTCAGAATCCAGCTAATGTCTGACCATGGTACAAGCACAGAGCCTGCATTTACCCTCCCACCATTTGCGAACACCCCCTTCCTTCTGTCGTGAGCTCCTGGGGACTTCAGGATCCCAGGAAATCCCTTCAGGCAGGCCTTTCATTTTTAGCTTTTTCATTAAAGTTTGATTTTTGAAGAGCTGTTTATGCCCAAGGGGGAGGAGCAGAGAATTATCTCCGTCTTGCAAAGTCACCTTTATTTCCCTGCGAGGGGAACAAGCTTACACATCCGGACATGCACATTAGATGCTCCCAGGGAGCAATGCTTCCTCCTCACCTCTGCATGTGTCAAGAATCAACACTTTGATGCCGAGGAAAAGAATACACAGGAAGCCATGTGAAAGGGGAAATACAGATTGTTTCTGTAAGATGAATTGGAAACAGGAAATGAATTTAAAAAATAACTCACATGGCTGCGTGCTGCCTCTTCCCTGGAGGAAACAGGCAGGTGATTTGCACAGAGACTAACGTGCTGGGATCCATTTTGCTCTTCGTGTTTCAATTCCACTGCCCCTATCAAGGCAGTCCAGGGGTGCTGCCTGCTGTGGTGACAGCTCAGTAGGGTTTGTTTCTTAATTATTACACTGGTATTTGGTGAGCCCTGGTCCTTATTAATTTAATAGTGTGGCCTTAAAGTGAGGAAGCCTGCTGGCCAGAGCTCAGGCAGTTCCTCAGTGAGGACGCCTGCCTCTATCACTTCTGGGAGTTTCTATTGCATGTCCATTTCCAAGTCAGGTTCACGGTCTTAATCTCTGTTTGATTGTTATAAGCAGCTCAAGGTGGATAGTTCAGACAGGCTAGGAACTGTCCTACTCACCTGTAACAAATGACAAATGATACCAGCAGAAAGGTCACGGAGCTACAGGAGTCACACGCCAGCCTCCTGCCTTGGACATCAAGGCTGTCTCTACTGCCCTTGGCTGCCGTCCATGCTGCCCTTCCCAAATAGGACTAGTGACCTAGGAATTCACCCTTTTTCCCTGTCATCCTGGGATAAAGTAGGGGACTTGGGAAGTGCTGACCCCAAATACCCATTCCTTAGAACTGGAGGATGTGTCTTTGTATCCTGTGTTGGCGCTGATACTAGGCAAGGTGTCCGATTGGCAATCTCAGCTTTTCTGCTGTGGGAAGGATCTTAATCCAGATCTTATTTCCAGCCCAATTTCCTGTGTGAGACCCCACAAGGCAGTGCCAAGCGGCAGGGTCGGGTTCCCTGGCCTGAGGGGCAGCTGTGTAGGGTGCTTGAGGGAATAAGGAGAGCGAGGCACATCATTTTACCTAAGAAGGCATAAAATATCTGCCACTCCAGTGAGACCCCAAAGAAGGCTAGGCTGTCCCCAGCCGGTCTGAAGTACTACAACTTGCTGGTCAAGAAGCAGAATGGTATGGCGGCCTTGTACAGAGCCTGGGGTGGAGGAGGCTGGGGGTGGAGGCCACTAGGATGGGTGTCTCCTTATTCCCCAGAGTAGTCTCCACAAAATATTAAGAATCTGAACACTGGTAACCAGGGTTCCCCTCCTGTACCGGGGACCAAGGTGAGATCAGAAGGAGGACACCCTGAGATCCTGAGGCAGGCGGGAGCAGATGGGTGCTGGCACCACAGGAAGGCGCAGTCCTGAGGTGCCTCCTCCTCTCTTGCAGTTGACTTGGAGCAGGTGTTGGAGCTGGATTCCCTGGAGTACCTGGAGGCGCTTGAGTGCGTGACAGAGCGCCTGGAGAGCCGCGTCAACTTCTGCAAGGCACACCTCATGATGGTCACCTGCTTCGACATCACCTCCAGGCGCCGATAAGGAGAGGTGGCCCCGCCCCTGGCCCCTCGTCGCCCTCCTTGGGCCTTCTGTGCTGGCGGCACCCAAAGACAGTAGACTGAGGATGAAGGTTGGCGGCAAGTCTGCAGTAAGCGTGAGCGGAAGAAGGTTCTTGCTTTGTGTTCTGTAGGGAAGGTGCGAACACCAAATTACGTGGAAGGAGAAAGTGACAGGAAGCCCAAGGGACATCGAAGCCCCAGGAGATGGAAGAAGCACTTTGAGGAACTTTGAAGAACTCGTTTGTACATAAAACTGCTAGCGAAGGGACCTCGCTCTTGTCTTGCTTTGGTGAGAAAGGGGGAGGGTGGGCGCAGCACTGCTGACCGTGGCAAAAGCAAAATGGCGATGACGACATGACCCTGAATGACAGATCAAGTGCCTTGCAAATCTTTATGCTTATCTGAGCGTTTGTGTTCATACTTTCTGTGTACAGATGGTGCTAGTCAAGATGAAAATAACAAAATCAACAAAAAGAAAATCCAACACATTTTTGCAGTGTATTTACGGCTCCTTTTCTCTCTTGGTGTTTTATCCTATTGCTGACTTGCTGTTTCTAAGCAAGTTGTGTTTGTAGAGATATTTCCTAATCAGTATTGCATATGAATAAATGTTAACTGTCTTTTATGGTTATTCTGGTAAGGCCACTCACACAGAACCCAGAGACTTCATCCGTCCCCACCAGCATGATTCCAGAGAAGGTCTGGAACAGTGGGTGACGCTCAGTGCCACCCCGAAGGGCAGAGGACAGCAAGCAGCAGGACGCTGACAGTCTGGGCCTGGTTTGCATCCTTCAGGGGAAGGTTGTCCTTTGTCTCCTGGGCCCACCTTCTCCTCAGAGGTGGGTTGTTCTTTCCCCTTCTGTCCAGGGTGTGATGTTTTCCAAAAACATGTGCTTATTTCTATTCCAAAGACTGGACTGAAAGCTTGAGCCAATTCAGCACAGCCATATTTCTGTTTTTGAGTTTTGCACATTTGTTGACATGGGGGTGGGGCCTCAGGTAGAGAGAGAGACCATCCTGTGCCTGCTCAGTGGCTCTGATGCATTAGCTTAGAACAAGAGCAGGCCTGAGATCGCACAGCCTTTCTGTTGTCCAGAGTCCTGCTTAAGTCAAGAAGTTCAGTTCTCCCTGGGCCAAATCCCATGCTGCACAGAGAGAGAGCTGGTTCTTCCAACCATGGCTTTCCTTGGGGAAAGGCTATGCTCCCTGCATCCCCCATATCCCTGGGCAGGTAGAGCAGAGGTGAATGAATTCAACTGTCCAGGTCCTGGCTCTTCAATCTTAAGTTATACCAGCTCTCTCAGGAGCATTACATCCAAAAGGCATAGATGTAATGGCCACAGCATTAAGAGGCTTCACCTGCTAACAGCAGCCAGCAGCAGGGGCAGCAGAGCATTATGGGAAGTTCAGGAGTTCTCCTGTCTGGGACAGGCCCTCTGCTAGAGCCTCTATAGCCTTCTGGTGACAGAGTGCTAGGGACTCACCCAGAGTGCTGCTCACCTCTACTCTCAGATGTGCACAGCTTCCCAAGCCTGGGCAAAGCTAGGCTTCCCCACTACCACCACCTGCCCCAGCTGCTCCTCCAGGAGAAAGAAGCTTGTCTTGTCTTGGATGTACCTCTGGATGTGTGTAGCCCAATACAGCTGACCAAACAGCCAGCGGGACTCGGTTAGGCTCAGTAAACGGGAATGGAAGACTTGTGAGTATCACCATACTGGTCCTGTTGGCTTCCACAGTACAGGAAGCCAGCTCCAGGGCTCACAGTCTGGCCCTGCACAGTCTAGAAAGGTCTGCTCTTACACAAAGGTGACCACCTACAAGATGTTCATAGTGCGCTCAAGTGGACTAAAATACAGTGAAGGCTAATGGGGAATGGATTTGCTACCAGCTCTGCATACTACAGGTGTAACAAGTGAGTTGCCTGAGACTGCTCCCCTCCACCCTGAGGAGCCCACCGCAAGCCTCACAGTGTGTGCATACCTGGGTTTGCTTAGCGGCACTATTCTTAGAAGTTTCTGGATCCAAGAATGTGGCAGCCCTTCAAGTTTGAGCTCACCATTTGGCCTCCCTTTTGGCTCCTGGTTTGGACTATACCACTTTATCCAAGGCCTTACTTGTGGGATTTTCAAAGGTGAGTATGCCTTGGTTTTTGTTGGAAACAAATTCCCTTGATTAGTCCACAGTGAGCTTGGCCTTTGACCCTGCCATCTTCTCCCTCAGCCCTGAGGTCGTCATGCTGCAGTGACTTACTCTGCAGGCCACTGCAGTGCGACAGTGGAAACAGTGATAGAAATTGGAAATCTCAGACAATGGAAGCTGTTCTGGGGGCACAGTCTTCAGCTTGCTTCCCCCTACATCTGTTTGAGTGACAACTTTGTGATACAAGAGAAGTTTGAATGATGAAGAATTGCCTTACTGAGTCAGATTAGCTTCCTAAGAGGCCAATCAAGTAACATCCCCAGTACCCTGCAGGCCCACATGTACAACTGTGTATGGGCGTTGTTATCCTGCTTTCTCTTTTTCTTTCACTATTGTTTGTGTGTGTGTGTGTGTGTGTTGACCTAAGATTCATAAACATCTTCATTTACCAAATATTGCTAAATCTTGTAAAGAAACCAAGCATTTCCTGTCGTCATGTTGCTGACACTGCTAGCAGATGACACAAACGACACAGTCTTTAAACACAAAGACAAAGCTTCCTGTTCTGAAGCTGTCTCAGGAAGTGAAGAACGTCTTGTTCTGTTCAGATGTGTCGTGGTGCCAGGTCTCCTTTTGGTCTTGGTGACAGAGTATCAACAAAGGCAGAGGCAGCATCCAAGAACTGATTTCTATTCCACCATCCACAAGTGCAAGGGCCGTCGAGCTGTTTCTTTGAAATTACCATTTAGATGAGTTAACCTGCCCCGCCCCACCCCAGCCCATGTTCCTGCTACTGGTAGCCACACAGCACCATGAAACTGAGCCCCACAAAAGGGAAATGAGAGATTGCTTCCGAGGAGTAAACTCATACTACAATTCACAGTGGTGCCTCATGCTGCGAGGGAGCAGTAGTGTGCTTTACCCTGGGTTTTTAATCCACACCTGAGAGCCAGAACCTTTGATCTTCTTGTCCTTGAATTCCCCTCGACATCACGGGGAAGCCATCTCTCGCTTTCATCTCTTCCAGATTGGAAATCGGCAATCTTGCTGTTGTTTTATGTCCAATTGCTATTCTGAGCATAGAAGCCCTGAGCTGCAGAATCAGAGTGAGTTCTGTGGGGACAGAAGTGGGACTCAGACAAGGACCCCAAGCAGGAAAGGGTCCACTGCAGTAGCAGATGCTGGAACTAAATAAGAAAAGCCATGCAGTGCAGTGTGGGGAATTTGGTGGCAGTAATTCAGTCAGTGTGTCATAAATTAGCCTGAAGCTTGAAATCTGTGTGCAGTACAGTGACTTGACTGCAGTTACAGCCGCTGTCCAGGACAGTGGCTCAGAAAGTCTCTCGGACACACCCAAGACCTGTGTTTTCTTCGAGGGTTTCCATTCCAGTGTCATGCATGGAATGCATCTGGGCCCCTGTGGGTGTGTGTCTCAAGCCTCGTTTGGGGGCTTCAGATTCTGGCACACACATCTGTTCTAGTGAGCCCATACACCTAATCACAGGTGTTTCTGATCAAAACCAGCCCTCTAACCTTGACCGAGGACAGAAGGCTGGTGAGGGCCTAGGGTTCACTCAGCATGCAAAGCCTCACTGGTGGCGTTGGCCAGTGTTGATTTGTCGCCAAGCCTTCCAAAATAATGATGTATTGAGTGTTTCTAGGCTCCTTATTGCATCAGGGATTTTGGGGTAACCAAATTACTATGGATGAGTTCATTTCAAAATTGGAAACAAAAAATTCCATGAATTTAGTCATTCTTTCCTATCTGAAACTTATTAGCCCATTCTAAGCACATGCAAAAATACTTCCTCAGTTTTGAAGGCAGAAACCCTAAACCAGGAAGCCAGGAAGTCCTGAGAGCTGTTGGTTAGCAATGCTAACTGTCCACGGCCACCATCCCTGGGCTCTCTGCTGCCACCTGGGCAGTATGACCCAGCTTTCCGCAGTGAGGGACATTGGTGCAGAAGAACCCAGTGAGGCCCACTGTCCTCAAGCCAAGTGAGACAAATCTGGGCACTCGGTTTCACAGATGCTGCCAGGAGATGAATCTAAAACATTTTTTTTGTGACCAGGTGGTAGAAATACAGTGGATTATAGTATCTCTTTCTCCTCCTCTGGAAGGTATCTGTCACCATTCGTGGGTAAAATTCATAAAGTATTACTTTGCAACTTCCTAATGAAATAATATGCTTCTCAATTACAAATTGTTCATTATTTCCACAATAATAAAATCAAAATTTCAACTATTAAAACCTTAGCTTATGGTTTCAGGAAAAGTTTCTTGAACATTTCTAAGACCTAATTTATTCATCCCTAAACAAACACTCTGTTTTGGGTGGCCCTGCTCTGATACTGTAATGTTTGGCAGAGACTGGTGCTCAAGGCTGTGTCAAGACTTGATTGCATCTAATTAAAGTCTTTCTAACAGCCAATCCCAGTGTCCACATGTGTGCAGGGACCAGTCAGATTACAGCACTCAGAATTTTAAGAGCCTAATGCCTTCATTTCCCACATTGCTAACATCCTTCACTGTCCTGCTCAATGTGTCGTTTAAATTTAAATTTGTCATTGAAAATCATTTCAAAGTTATCATTCATCTGCAAGCTCAAGATCTTGCTTTATTTGCCACACTGCCTGTGTTCACAGCAGCAGTGGTGAACCTGTAGCACATGTGCAGGGCGGGAAAGCTCTGAAAGCTTCACCATTGCTGTTTTAGAGCTTATTTGCACTTTATGCCTGGAAATGTTCTCCACATGCTCTGCATTCAAGGGTGAAGCTTGGTAGATCTGTCCATAGCTATGCTTTCTTCTGTTTTTCTCACTCTGTCTGTTAGCACAGACATAGGCCAAGGGGAGAGGAGGATAAATAAATCAGGAGAACTGGGTTTAGGGCCCAATTCTCAAAATCTAGGGCTTAGTGTAAAACTCTCAGCTGTTTCTAGAGCAAGCAGCCTAAGGGGAAAATGTTTCTTGCCAATCTGATGGTGTTTCGAGCCTGGAGCTCAGCTTCCACTAGCCTGGGTAGAAGAGGGTCCAGCCTCTTCCTTCTGGTTCAGCAGGAAATTCCTGAGGAATGCACTGACAGTCTTAGCACACTCCTACATTTCAAGATTCTGACACACCCCTGTGCTCCTGAAGTGGGCTGGGCACGCAGCTGGACGTCCTGGCCTCAGATCTGTTACCACAGCTAATTTTTTTTTTCCTGGAGAAACTGAAGCACTTTAGTGAGTCTTATAACCCATAATACTTACGGCATCTTGTCCCCTGAACAGATCCCTGGCAGCAAGAGAGGGCCTGGGGCCAGTGGTTTCATTTGAGCTAGAAGGGGGGAAACCAGGTACTGAGCCTGGTACCATCACTAGCTATGCAACCTTGGACGAGTGGTTTCATTTTGCTAGGCCTCGGGCTCCCCAGAGAAAGTTGGGGGCCTTTCCAGGATGGTGTCCGGAGGAAAACATGGTGGAACAGATGTGCTCCGAAGAAATAGCAGCTCTCTATATGAGCTGGGAGACAGAAACTAACATTGACACTCACGATTGACCCAAACTCGTAGAGTAGTTACAGCAGAACTGGGGTGAGTCCAGCACATGGGACTCTTCCTATTAGTAAGACGGCATGGCACCTGTGTGTGTCCCTGGGCACACACGTCACTGCTCTGTGCCAGTGTGTGTGCATATGTGAAAGTGTGTGTACAGGAGGTGTATGACACAGGAGGGCACAGAACAGGAAATCTGAGTTTGAATTCCAGTTTCCATAGTACACCTATCTGGGGTCTGGGAGAAAATACCAGCTACTCTGAACTCAGTTTTCTAATCTGTAAAAGGAGAATATTGTGCTGAATGACCTTTATGGTTCTTTCCAGCTCTAGCTCTATGGTTCCATGATTAGTAATGTATGTATGTATATAGAAATATACTTATCTGTAGAAATGGGCCCATTTGAAAACTGGAGACAAGCCTGCCCAACCACATTTACTTATTGAAAACTGAATTCACAAACAAATTCATAAAATCTTGTTTTGTTTTTTAAGAAGTCAGTGGTAGTATTGATATCATTGTTTTAAATTCACTGTTTAACTGGATAGAAGATGGATGATGTTTTAAAAATTAAGCTTTTAGCTTACATGTGTTTGCAGTTTTTTTCTTTTTTAAATAAAGTTCATTTGTCGAGGTCAGAAATTCAACTATCCATTCTTGGGCAGATTCCAGCAGCCTATCTGCAGGATGGTTTTTGGGTGTGGGCTTTTACATAGCTATATAAAAGTAAGCCGTTGGCTTGGTCATGGTGAGTATGAGCAGGCTACCGGGAGAAGAGTCCGGCAAAGAGAGTGACGTAGTTCTCACTCACTGCTGACATGCGTTCATTAAGCTGTGCCCTGCTCCCCATGTGAGGACATTGTTGTGGCATATGAGGTGTAAAATGTTGTCAAAAAAAGAATCTGGTGTTTAAAAGAATCAAATCATGGTGGCATTAAATGTTCACTTTTATTCTACCTGGAGTCATGAGTTCTTCTCTGTCACATCTGTCCTTCTGTACCTGGGGAGAAGACATTCCAGGCCTGGGGTGGGGGTGGGGGGTTTTCTCATTGCATCAACACTTTGTCTCAGGTTACACCCTCCCCCCAGGCCCTTTGGGGCATCAAGTGCAGAAGCTCAGCTTGGAGAGGGGGAAGGGGAGAGCTGAGTCACAGGGACCCTTCACTTGCCCTGTGCTTCTGTGATCACACCTGAAAAGCTCAGCGTCAGGGTTCTGGTGACAATCCAGGGCCTCTTGGGCTCACACACAAGCAGGGCAGACGTGATCATGGCAGATGATTTGGGCCTTCCGGGCTCCTTGCTACATGAGATTATGTGTCAGCTGTAACTAAATACATTCCAGAAAGGTTCGGCTGGGACAGAAGCCTCCTAGGGAAGCCCGTGTCCCTGGGACAGCTAGTCCCTGCCGCAGCAGACATTTCTGCTGAGAGCAGTGGGGCATCTTGCAGGATGTTGGCACTACGTCCATTCAGTCACCTGAGTGTGCTACAGTGCCAAGGGACAGGGCTAGGTGCTCTTGTACCTTGGCAGGCCCCTCTGGACCTGTCTCCTGTCCCACTGAGCTGGCCTGGCCCGTGTACCTCCTTCCCAGGCTTCTGCTATCATCCCCAAATCTTCAACAAGACCTTCATGGGCTCCCTTTGGGTTACCTGAGCAGAATCTAGCATTTAGGAAGCGACAAGACTTCCCAGAACTCCTGCCTTCCACCAGAAGAGCGAGTGGAAGTGCTGCCTGCTAGCCGTGTACTCGAGGGGAGAGAGGACACAGGCAGCATCCACAGCGTCTCTAGTCCCTTTGCACATCCACTTTCAGTTCCTCACAGGAGCTGATACACTGTGTCCTAGGTTCACACCAGGATCTGTGCCCTCGGAGGGGGGAGCAGGAGGGGTGTGGTCATCAGAAGCAGCTTCCCGTGGGGCCAGTGCCCCCTGCATTCCCAGGCACATATGGCCCAAAGCATTACACTCTCACAGTTGCTAAGACTTTCCTTCCTTACATCCCTTTGAATCCTGTTCTGTGGCCTCAAGGAGAACATCAACTGGTCTTTCTGTGGGCATTCTGTCTACCCTGGCACCACAGTGCCCTCAACCAGATGCCCAGGAACAGGGAGGTGATAAAGGCAAAGCGAGGTGCCACCTCTGCCAGCCACGGCAGCTCAGGCTATGCTGCACCGGCTGCTACTGGGCCTGGTCCTTGTCCTCGTTCTCCTAGTAGCAGGAGTTGTCCCTGGAAAGCCTTAGTAGCTGTGAAGCACACTTGGTGTGTAGACACAGGAATGGACCTGTCAGTGGTCAGCATGTCCCTGGAACCAAGAGCGTCTTCTGTTCCACATCCTGGCTTCTAGAACCAAACTTGCAGCACAGTGGGTGATAACCAGTGTTAGCTGGATGAGTCAATTAATCAATATCAGAATAGAAGCCACAGAAAAAAATCCAAGTAGGAGTCTGCCTAACTTTCAGCCTCCCTTAACAAAACAACCAAAACCCATGCACTGGGTCCACCAGGGCCAAAGCCAGGCCTTTGGCTTCCTGTAGACAGAGGGTGAGCTTCCAGCTACTGTTAAACATGAGTCTGTAGGAGATGGAAAGCATGGCATCCCTGCATTTGGATTTCTGCTCGATATTCATAAAGCAATCATTGCATGAGACCTTGCTGCATGCCTCATGCTGGGTGCCAGACACCTCTGGTCACTGGTGAATCTAACAAATCCTTCGCTGCTCACACAAAGCTGCTGCACACCAGCAAAGCCAGGGCTCCCTGATGGGCCTGGGGCTGCATCTGCCCGCACACAGACATAGCTCCCTTCACTTTGGCCCTTGTCCAGACCTCCCCTCCAGAAACTTCTTCCCAGGTACAAAGTTGAGATGAGCAAGACAGGGAAGGGAAGAGTGTATGTCACTTGCCAGACAAGTACCAGAGGCCACCATGCTGCCACCCAGAGGAAGCTGAGCAGAGGGTAAGCAGGTGTAGTTTGTTTTATCTTTCATGTTTAAATTATTAAACCAGGGAGATGGCTCAGTAGAATAAGAGCTTCCCTGGCAAGCGCAATGGCCTGAGTTCAATCCCTGGTTCCACAAAATAATGATAATAATAATAATAACTTTAAATTATTAAGCCGCCCTCTCTCCTGTCACCTTGTCCTCTTTCCCTCCCCTGTGGTCCCAAGCTGCACGTGTGTAAGTTGTACACCTGGTCCATGTTTAGTTCTTTTTCTATTTTTTTTTTGTGGTACCATGGATTGAACTCAGGACCCTGCGCTTGCCAGGTAAGCACTTATTCTACTGAGTAATCTCCCTGACCCTGGTCCATGCTTAGAAGACAGCACAGCAAGATGGCTTTGTGCCAATTCCCATGAAGTCCTAAGGTTTCTGAAGAGCCAGTGAGAGGACAGTAGGCTCTTTTAGTTTTAAAGTGGACTTTGAAAAGGTGGAAATACAAATTAGAATTATCTTTAATGTCATCCCAGAGAGGAACTCACACACACACACACACACACGCACGCACGCACACGCACGCGCACACACGCACACGCACGCGCACACTTAGGATCACTCACTTTTAGAATCTTTCTCCCCAGCCCCACCCCTGCTTAGCAATCCTTCCATGTCCACTCACTTTCCTGCCAGCAGCCAGTGCAGACACTGAGACAGGATGCCACATCACATCAAAAGTATGCTGCTTCCACCTCCAATACATACCATGGGACTTCAAGACTGCATCCATAGGGCTAGGGATATAGCTCAGAGGCATAAGCATCTGCTTGGCAGGGGCATGGTCCTGAGTTCAATCCCCAGTACCTAAAAATAATAAATAAATAAATTCCTTGGGGCTGGGGAGATAACTCAGGGTTATAAGCACCTGCCTGTCAAGCACAAGAACCAGGGTTCAATTCCTGGTCCCATATTCCATACTGGCCCTTAAACTGGGCATGATAGCACACACCTGTAATCCCAGCTCTGGGCAGGCTGAGACAGGAGGATCACTATGAGTCTGTGAGACCCTGTACCAAATAAATAAATAAAGATTGCATCCGCTTTTTCACTATTCCCAAGTACACTGTAATAAACACATGAGCAGGAGTCTCTTTTACTTCTCTGACATATCCCAATAATAAACTCCTAGAAGTGAAACATCTGTAATAGAAGGAATAAAACATTATAGGGCATTGTTAGAGGGCATTTTACACACCCTAAACAGCCGTGCTACCAACTGGTCAACTTGGATGTTACTAGAGGCCGCAGACACCCTCGTCTCTTCGTCTCTAAGCTTCTGTGTCTCCAATGCACTTATGTATTCCATTTCACAAATGTGCATGAAGGCGTTCAGGCTTGGGACAGGGCTCTGCCTATTACACACTATACCACCTTCCCAGTACATGAGCCTTTGTATTGCATGCCGGGTCTGGGTTCATAAATATTCAGCCTGGAGAGAGAAAATATTTTTATGGCCCTGTGTGGCTCACACAGAAATGAGCACAGAATTTGATTAATATTCAGAGGGCTTTAGCAAAACTATCAAAGAAACAGTAATTTGGAAAGGTAGAGTTCTGGGGGGCTGAACCCAGAGTACATCGGCTGGTGAGAGCTCCAGGCCTGCTGCATCAGAGAAACATTTCCCAGTGATTGCCGGTCCCACTCCATGGCACCAGACCCACTGCAGGTTGACCTTAGAGTGAGAACTCCAAGCCTGCCACGCTGGAGGGACATTTCTCAGTGATCCCTGGTCCCACCCCACAGCCCGAAACCCAGCACATCCTGGCCTATGTGCTGCGCTGGAGGGACCTTTCCCAGCCTTCTCAGGTTCCGACCTGTAGACCCGGACCCAGCACAGGCGGGCTGACCCAGTACAGCCTGCCCGGTGAATAAGATCATCCACTATCCTTTTGAGGGCCCAGCAGACCCACCAAAGCCCAGGCCCACCCAACTAGAGAGCGACCTGCCTGACACAAGAGGGCTGACTCCGGCAATTATCTGGATCCTTGCCCCAAAGCCAGCCAAGACAGTGGGAATTTTCGTTACTTGCTCTGCATCCCAGTTCGGTTCATGCTCGTCTGACCAGGGAACCAACAGAGGGGAGCCACAGGAGCTGCACCAAAAAGGAACTGAACACAACAGCTAGATCCAGGATAGGCATACCTGGATAATCTCAAACTTAATAGATTGGCACCCGAATCTCATAACAAGCTAAGGTTATAGCTGCACCAAAGCTCTACACCAAAGGTCAAAGGTCAGTGCTACACAAAATGACAAAGACAAGGGGAAAAATGCAATCCCAGACCTCAAGTCCACCAGTAAGGGCAGAAGACACTAGCTCACCTGTAATGAATGAATTAACAGATACAGCAGCAAAGGAACAACAGCAGAAAGGTATAGAGGAAATAAGATGAGAAGTAATTCCCCAAATTAAAAAAGAAATATCTGAATACATAGTATCTGAAATAAAGATTCAATTCCAGAAACATTGGGTGGAAAAACAATGCTCACACAAAACAAGTGCAGAGAGCACTATTCCAGCTGAAACGTATGAATTAACAGCATCTGAAGCAAAGACACCACAGCAGAAAGCTCATGAGGAACTCAAAGCAGAAATAATTTCTGAAATAAAAAAAGAATTATTTGAAAAAAAAAAGAATTCTTTGAAATCATAGCATCTGAGATACAGAAACAAGAGGAAACCCAACTTGGAAGAAACACTGCAGAAAAAGAATTAATAACTACCTCTAAAGAAGACATGAATAAAAAAATTGAGATCAGAAATATGATGGATTCCTTGAATGAGCAATACAGAAAAGAAATAGAACGCATGAAACAGAGTCAAAGAGATATAGAATAACTAAAAATATCAATCACCAGTCTACAAAACTGTTTGAGTGAAGGCGAAGACAGAGTTTCAGATCTTGAAGACTCTGGTGCAGCTTGTGAAAAGATGAGAAAGGATCTCTTAAAAACAATGAGAATGCATGAAAAAATAATCCATCACCTGCAAGATGATGCCAGGATGAACAATGTGAGAATAATTGGTATCAACGAGAATGAAGCAGGCAATACAAATGACATAAAAAGAATCTGGGGAGAATTGCAGAAAACTTCCCAAATATGAGGAAAGAATCCAATATTCAGGTCACCAAAGTATACAGAACACCAAATAACTTCAACCCAAGTAAAAACACAGCGAGACATATAATAGTTAAGATCCCAGAAATCCAGCACAAAAATAATACACTGAAAGCTGCTAGAGAGAAGAAACAGATCACATTCAAAGGAAAAGCCATCAGAATTATAGCCGACTTCTCTACATAAACAATGAAGGCAAGGAGAGCATGGAGCAGAGTTCTTCAAGTCCCACATGAAAACAAATTCCAGCCTAGACAATTATACCCTGCAAAACTCTCTTTCAAGTTTGACAGAGAAGTGAAATACTTCCACGACAAAGAACAACTAAAGAATTTCATGATGACAAAGCCATCCCTTCACAGGCTGCTGAAAGATGTTCTAGAGAAAGACCACAATGACCAGAACTCCATGAATGAGAATGGAAGGAACCCACTAAACAGGACAGATATTTAAACACAGGATACAAAGGAGTAAACAACACCAGGTAAATATCATAACAAACATAAGTGAACACATTTCAATTATAACCATCAATGTAAACGGACTCAATTCTCCAACTAAGAGAAATACACTGGCACAGTGGATTAGGAAACAAAATCCAACAATATGCTGTATACAAGAAACACACTAAACTCAAAAGGACATTCATAGGCTCAAAGTCAAAGGATGGAAAACAATACTACATGCCCCAGCACCTCATAAAAAAGCAGGAGTAGCAATTCTGTTCTCAGTCAGTCTCAACTTCAAACCAAGAAGGATAAAACAACACAAAGAAGGCCACTATATATTGGTCAGGGGAAAAATTCAAGAGCAAGAGGTAACACTCATAAATACCTATGCACCAAACACAGGAGCACCCAACTACGTAAGACAAATCTTAATGGAAAACCTAATGTCTAAGAACACAATCTTAACAAGACACCTTAACACCCCCTTATCTCAAAAAGATAGATCAACCAGACAAAAAATTAGCAAGGAAGTAGCAGAACTGAACCAGACCTTGGAACAAATGGACCTGGTGGACATTTACAGAGTGTTGCACCCAACCACAGCTGAATACACATTTTTTTCAGCTGCGCACAGGTCATTTTCCAAAATAGACCACATACTAGTCCAGAGGTCATGCGTAAGTATATGCAAGAAAATAGAAATTATCCCATGCATATTATCTGACCACAGTGCAATGCAACTGGAACTAAATGACAAAAGAAACCAGAAAAAACCGCTAAATTCATGGAAACTAAACAACACCCTACTCAGCAATCAATGGGTTGCAGAAGAAATTAAACAAGAAATTCAACAATATCTACAATTCAATGAAAATTCAAGCACAACTTACCGGAATTTATGGAATGCAATGAAAGCAGTTCTTAGAGGGAAAATCATAGCTATGAACTCACACATTAGGAAAACAGAATGGGAACAAATTAGCACCCTAATGTTGCACCTCCAACACCTAGAAAAAGAAGAGCAAACGAAACCCAGAGTGAAAAGATGGGAAGAAATCATAAAGATTAGAGCAGAAATTAATTAAATTGAGATGAACAAACAGTTCAAAGAACCCACAAATCAAAAAGTTGGTTCTTTGAAAAACTAAATAAAGTTGATAAGCCTCTAGCCAACCTCATCAAAAAGAGGCAAGAGAAAATTCAAATACAAGCAATAAGGAATGAAAAGGGTGAAATCACCACAGACCCAGTGGAAATTCAGAAGATTATCAATAGCTACTTTGAGAATCTTTACTCTCACAGAATAGAAGACACAAGAAGAAATGGACAGATTCCTTGAAAGGTACAAATTATCAAAACTGAATCAAGAAGATATAACAACTCTCAATAAGCCAATAACAGCCAACGAAATACAAAACGTAATAAAAAGCCTATCGACAAAGAAAAGTCCAGGTACTGATGGATTTACAGCTGAATTCTACAAGAAATTTATAGAAGATATAATCCCCACACTCCACAAACTCTTCAATGAAATTGAAAAGGAAGCAGTTCTCTCAAAATCATATCTGGAGGCAAGTATAATACTGATTCCAAAACCAGGGAAAGACACAACCAAAAAGGAGAACTACAGACCAATCTCCCTCATGAACATAGATGCAAAAATACTCAACAAAATCCTGGCAAATAGAATACAGCAAATCATCAAAAGATCATACACCATGACCAGGTAGGATTGATCCCAGGGATGCAAGGATGGTTCAATATTCGAAAATCTATAAATGTAATACACTATATTAATAGACTGAAATCTAAAAACCACATGATCATCTCAATTGATGCAGAGAAAGCTTTTGACAATGTCCAACACTCATTCATGTTCAAGGTCCTTCAGAAAATTGAAATAGATGGACTCTGCCTTAACTTGATAAAAGCCATCTGTGACAACCCAAAAGCTAATATAATCCTAAATAGGGAAAAACTGAAATCTTTTACTCTTAAATCAGGTACAAGACAAGGATGTCCTCTATCACCCCTCCTATTCAATATATTCTTGGAATTCTTAGCAACAGCCATTAGAAAAGAGGGAGAAATAAAGGGAATAAGAATAGGTAAAGAAGAAGTTAAATTATCACTATTTGCAGATGACATGATACTTTACTTGGAAGACCCCAAAAATTCCACCAAGAAACTACTAGAACTGATATGGAAATTCAGTAGCATAGCAGTATACAAAATCAGTACTCAAAAGTCCATAGCATTCCTCTACACAGGTAACAAGCATACTGAAAGGGAAACAATACCTTTCACAATAGCACCCTGGAAAATGAAATACTTGGGATTCTCTTAACCAGGGAAGTCAAAGATCTTTTCACGGAAAATTCCAACATCCTAAGAAAAGAGATTATAGAGGATTTCAGAAAATGGAAAGATATTCCATGCTCCTGGATAGGAAGAACCAACATCGTGAAGATGGCCATACTCCAAAAATTGCTGTACAGATTTAATGGAATCTCTATCAAACTGCTACCAACATACCTTCCAGACCTAGAGAAATCATTCCTAAAATTTATTTGGAACCACAAATGACATAGAATAGAAAAGGCAATCTTGGCCAATAAAGACAAGGCAGGAGGCATCACAATTCCTGACTTGAAATTATACCACAAAGCCACTGTGATAAAATCAACATGGTATTGGCAACAAAATAGACCTGAGGATCAATGGAATAGATTAGATGGTGCAGAAGCATTTATGAACACACTCAGCCATCTGATCTTTGACAAAGGGGCCAATCATACTTACTAGAAGAAAGACAGCCTCTTTAACAAATGGTGCTGGAAAACTTGGCTTTCTACATGCTGAAAACTAAAATTTGACCCAGCTCTATCACCATGCTCTAAGTTAAAGTCAAAATGGATTAAAAACCTAAATATTAAAACAGAAACACTCAATCTCTGGAAGAGAAAGTAGGAGAAACTCTTGAAGACAAAGGGGTAGGTAAAGAGTTCATGAACAAACATAGTCGCATGGGAAGCACTTGAAAGAATCAACAACTGGGATCAACTCTTCTTGAGGAGCTTCTGCACATCAAAAGAAATTGTCAACAGAGTGAAAAGACAACCCACAAATTTTGAAAAAATCCTAACTAATAAGCAATCAGACAAAGGTCTGCTGTCTAGAATATATAAAAAACTAAGATATCATAGGGACCTCAAATTTAAAGACCTAGTTCAGAAATGGGCATCTGAGATGAATACATACTTCTCAGAGTATGAAATTAAAGAAGCAAATAAATATATGAAAAAATGCTCCACATCCCTGGTCATCCGTGAAATGCAAATAAAAACAACACTGAGATACCATCTCACTCCAGAAAGAATGGCTATCATAAGGAAATCAACCAACAACAAATGTTGGAGAGGTTGTGGGGAAAAGGGAGCACTTCTCCACTGCTGGTGGGAATGTAGACTGGTCCAACCATTGTGGAGGTCAGTGTGGAGACTCCTCAAAAGAGTAGGACTAGAAATCCCATTCAAGCCGGCTACCCCCTACTGGGAATTTTCCCAGAGAAACTGAAAACATTGTATCATAGTGATATATGTGTACCTATGTTTATAGAAGCACAATGTGT
>PVKA01028363.1:0-29447 GCA_004027165.1 Ctenomys sociabilis
ATTTTACATGCATATATCTCGTAATATAAATAATTGTTTGGAAGACAATACTATGCATGCAACAAATACTGTGGAATTCATATTACTTTGTTAAGTATAATTCTGTATCAATTGTAATTCTTTCTACTTTCATACTATTTTATACTCTTTTGAAAAATAAATTTAAAACAATTCTAAATCCTTTGAGCATATATACTGAGATTGCAATATAAAAAATTCAACACCAAAAAAGTGCTTAGTCTTCTATGATAAATTCAAATATTTAACAAATTAAAACTTAAAAATAATACTATGTATAAGAGGACCAAGAAATTAAAAAAAAAATCTTGGGTTTAAGTATAATAAAATCTGCACAAGTTGGATGTGTGGAAAATTGCAAAACAATGCTGTAATAAATGAAATAAATTACAAATAATCATACTGGTCATCTGTGTTCATGATGGTAAAATTTAATGTCTTAATTATGTCAGAATAAACCAATTACCTAATTAAAATTTCAGAAATAGCTATTTTAGATATTCACAAAATAATATTACATGTAGAAAGGCAAAGATCTAAAATACACCAAACACAATACGGAATGGAAATGTGGAAATGTTTAAGTACTCAAACTGAAAATAAAGTAGAATTTAAAAATTGAGTTGTGCTAATATAGTAAAAATATTTTTAGGCAAAGTGTGAAGTTGATGTAGAAAAGATATTTTTTAATGAAATGCATCTGAAACAGCTGGAGAGTCATATGCAAAAGAAATGTATAACAAAATGTGTGCATAGATTTTAGTGGAAAATGCTAATTTGTACACAGTTTAGATCACAGAAAAAATTTAAATGACCTGAAACTTGGAAACATATTTTTGACATAGCAATAAGTGCAAGATTCATGAACAATTTTGATAAACTGCAGTTTGTAAAAAAAATACATTTGTTTGCAATATACTCTGTATCATGTGTGTAAAATGTAAGCAACAGAATGAGGAAACATTTTTTCTGAGTTCATATTTACAGTGGTAGATGCCGTTAAGCTCAGGCATTCTAGAGCTAGGAAGAAAGCTAGCACATTGTTAGCCAGCCCTGGTCAGTTAGCAAATCCTTGTCTCAACACAGAACTAAAAGGACTAGGGTTGTAGCTCAGTCGTAGAGGATTTGTCAAACAACACATGCCTCTATTTTCAGCTCCAGAACCCAAAATATGAAAAAAATACATTGATATAAAGCAGTTTTATCCAATACACACAAAGAATCATTAAGACTCAATAAGGGGAAAATAAACAATCCCATTTAGAAATGGGCAAAAAATGTAACTGAACAAACTGTCCCAAAGAATATCAGTAGAGTACAAGCAAGCTTATTAAAAAGTAGTCAACACCATTTCTTATTAGAAAATGCAAAATAAAATTGAAAGAGCAGTACACAGCAATGATAAATGCCAAAACCTAAAAATGAACAAGAAATCTCATGCATGGAAAATAGAACAGGTAACAATGAAAGGAAATACGACAATAAATTTCACATTAGTGTTAACCATAGGATTTAGAATGTTTACTTCCAAGTGTATATTTGCACAAAAATGTTTATTGCAGCTTCACATACAGCTACAATATAAGTAGAAATGAGTAACAGGTACATGTGCAGGTGAATAAATAGCTAAACTAATTATAAACATAATAAGATATTATTCAGTATCAATAAGAAATGAATTATTAAGTCATAAAACAATATTATTATATCTCCAAAAATGTTGGTAAGTTTAAAAAGTCTCTCTGGAGTGTGCATGCTGGAGGAGGTTATGTATAAACATATTCCAGAAAAAGATGAAGCTATATGAATGATGATTGTGCAGGTGGTTGCCAGAAATTAAGGGCATGGTATTTATAGAGATGAAGAACTGGAAACTGCTGAAACTGTTCTATATTATTATTTAATACTGAATATATGAAACTGTGAATTTGGTCAAACCCATTAAAATTACAACAAAAAGAGGGAATATTAATGTATGACCCTAAAACTAAACCATACATACAAGCCAGAAGATTGTGGCATAGAATTCAGAACATGATCAAATAATCTATGTATATTACAAATGTTATATGTAATTTCATAGGAGGAACTAGAAAAAGAACTGTAACTAAATCATGTAGGAGATTAATGGAGTCTACTAGACCAATTGGAAAATTAGCTATGTTTGATTATAGTTACAAAAGTCATCTATGAATTTGCAGTTTAGAAAATCCAAGAGTCCTGCAGTGTTATACCAAAATTCACAATTCAGTAAATAGATGGAAATGGTGACTTCTGGATTTCCTTTTATTGGGCTGAACGTCTACAGATTAGCAAAGGTAGAAATCAAGGAAAATCTAGATGGTAAAAGAACTGATTTTGGAGTAGTGAGTACAGATTCTGCTTTATTCACCTATAGCCAAACATGCATACATTTATATACAGGTGGATTCATGCAAAATTATTTATAGGTAGGAGTACACATGAGTGTAATCCATACTTTTGTGTGTGTCTGTCAAGTAAAGAGGTAAAAACACAATATAGTAATAAGCTCCACTTATCCTAGTTTTTAATATATTCTCCAGTAAAAGAATTCATACTCCTGGAGCAAAGAATGATTGTAGGACTGAAGCAAGAGATACAGTAGGTAAACTTGAGCTTGTAGTAACATGTGCTCCAGAGATTAAAAAAAGAATTCAGAGTGAAAATAAAAGCAACCACCACATGCACAGATAATGCACACTTACGTTATGATGGGACAACGCACATGTGTATTACCACATCAAAGGAGCTCTGGAGACCATTTGTATAGATCCCAATGTTCAAAGCTGAAACATTTTGAAGTAATGAAGTAGAAAACATTATTTGACAAGAAGAAAATAAATATATCCTGGAGTACACACTAATGAAAATAAAAGAGTATATATGTTAGTAAACAAAAGGGAAGAGAGTGTGTAACAGAATAACAATCAAGAGAGGCAGAAATCCCCACCTTTAACTGTGGGCTGCATATGGTGACACTGCTAGGGTGGCCCACAAAGTGGCGCACAGTGAGGGTACAGCGAAGAGCGCTGACGACATGCTCTCGGCCAGATGACAAGGCAGGTTGGCAGCGTTGCATACTTGGTATGCTTAAAAGGTGCTTTACTTTGTAAACTCTGATCCAAGGTACTTAATCTCTAATAAATTATGGAGGAGAATATCAGACAAATCTCCAGTAGAAGCAACCTCTCCTCAGCCACTAATCACTATTCTATAGGAACTGTCAAGGTCAGCAAACAAAGGAAAGTCTGATAAACTGTCACCATCTGAGCGAGACTCTAAAACAGAGAAAAAGTATTAGGGGAAACCAAGGAACTCAAGAACATATAGAATTTAGTTAAATGTAATGCACCAATCTTGGTCCAATGTACCATTTAATGTAATATGCTAATAATGCAGAGTGTGTGGTGGTGTACGGAAATTCTCTCTATTATCTTTACATTTAAATTTCATGACTTCCAGTGTTTACCTAACATGCACAAAGAACCTGACATAAAGGTTTTGATTAGACTCTATTCTCAGACGCAGCATCTTCCTGTCTATCCTAGACCGTCATTGGTATACATATGCATGCATATAAAGAAGCACACTCCTTAAAATAATTGAGAACTTTCATTTTGACTTGGGAAAGAGATGCTTTCCTGTAAGCATGGAAAATGATAAGCACAAGCAAAGAGGTACGGAATCATTGAATGTCTTTCTAGTAAGACCCAAAGGGTCAATTGGATTACAGGATCATAAGCTTATCTAATTTGCCCAAGGTGTTCTGAAAAATATGGAGCAGTATCAGAATTACTTTAAAATTCAAGGAACTACCTTCATCCTAAGTCTACTCCAGCTCTTCAACAAAAGATAACCTGCTCTGGGAAATTTTAAAAACATGCAGAAATAGTTTTACTGGAATATAATATTCTAGAATTTCCATTCATAAAGCATTTTTCCCCTTAGTACCTATGGAGTATAAAAGTCAAAAATCAGCAAACTTTTAACTTAGGAATTATCTAACGTACTTGTAAAATGAGATAAAAATCCCATCTTTGAGGAAAAGCACTCACTGAATATGTTTTATAGAAGCCCCATAAGAATTTGAAAGGGATTTGGCAGCGGGAAGTCCTTCAGGGTGAGATATGTTTCCAGGTTCATTTCAAATGGCCCCACACTTCCAACACACTAAAAAACCCCAACAGTTCAGATTTAAGTTACAATTTCTCCCTTCTCTATCTCCTCAGATACACTGCACCATTTTGAGAATGAAATTGTCTTCCTTTGCTTTTTCACCAGCTCAAATGATTCGCATTGCATTTTGAAAAGCTAAATAAGGCCGGCCAAATACTCCATGGATTAATGCACCTGCAAACAGGCTCAGGAATTGTTTTTAGGTCACTTGGCCTGCCATGCCAGCTTCTCCCCCAGGGCATGCTGAGATGGCAATTGAGACGGGGGGGGGGGGTACCTGTAATCCCAGCATGAGGGAAGCTGCAAGCAGGAGGATCACTATGAGTCCAATCTAGTAGTGGGACCCTGAACACCCTGTAGACCATTCCCTAAAAATACAGAAAAATAAAATAAAATAAAGGCAAAGCTAGATAATAAACATTGTAAGAAATTTTTCTGATTTTGCTGGTGTTGAATTCACTGATTTTAGCTGCCCTCATTTCTATAAGGATTTAGAAAGCACTGTCATTTGTATTACTAGTTCTAATATGAAATCCATCTTTAAACAAGAACTGTCTGCACGAGTTATGGATTGTGTCTAGAGGTTCCTCCAAAGCCTCATGCACATTTAGATGTGGCCCCTTGAAGGCAGCTGGCTCTAGAGTTTGTGATGAATTTGTAGTGCAATGCTGGGATTGAGGATCCTGGGATCAAGGGACCTGGATCAGGTCACTGATTACATCTGCCCTGTCCTAATCCCAGAAGTCCAGATAAGATAAAAGGAGCAGAAAGAGGCTTCGCTGTCATTCTTTTGGTATCTTGGGCTAACCTGAACTTTGCCCCTCTGTCACATCAACTTGACTCGCAGCCAGATGATCATGGATCGAAACCTCTACAAACTGTGAGCCACATGAATGTCTTCCCTCCTTTAACACTGGGTGTTGGCTATTTTGTCTCAGTGATGAGAGGAAAGTATGTAAGACTATGCATAAATGTCCAACCTTCCAGCTTGTCCGTGCTCTACTGCATATGGAATTGTGGTGGACCGCATATGAAGTTTATAATATAATTAATGTATGAATAAAACATGTTTTTATTTTTAATATTCTTATTATTTTTAAAACAGCATAATGAGCCCATTTTATAATAAGATTCTAGTTAAAACAATAAATGTCTCTCTTCATAGAAATATGCAGATGTATAATTAGGTTGAAGCACTATTATCAGTAATCATGTTTTGCTTATTAAGTCACACACATACATGTCACGTGTGGTGACTCAACTGTGCACGTGCATGCATGTGTGTGAGTGTGAGTGTGGGTGGCAGGTGCAGGTGCTGGGTGGATATTGTACCACTTCCTCTCTTATGTAGTGTTCCCTTGATGCTAGGGCAGTACACACTGAAGCATCTTGAAATCACCATGAAAATATTGATAAAAACCACATGATAATGTTAAGCATTTAAGATCCTTTAAAGAAGCCACATTACCAATGTCTGGAGCAACGTAGCTCCTGTAGGCCACATTGAATTTTCCCTCTGTAATGAAGCTCCCTAACCTTCACCTATTGTATCTTAGATAGTGTGATTCATGTAATAACTAAATTAGAAAAAATTTATTCATAACACCTGTTGTCTCTAAATCCCATACCTATCTTTGAGAAGACATGTTAAATATCAGTATTAAGTCAAAGCAAATTACGTTCTCAAGGTTTTTAATATTAAAATAGAACAACAAATTTGCTTTCCATATTTCTTGTCATGGAACTCTAGTTCACTTATGTTTTAAAAATTCTGTGTCACCAAATTGATGGAATGTTTTTATAACATGAAATATTTATCTGAATCTTCCTTGTCTGCATCATAAAAATGATAAAATTCCTAAAATGCATGAAAAATTAATTTTTAATTCTTTTGTTTATATTTCTATAAAGACACTAAAAATTATAAATGCTAAGTGTGTTTTTAGGCTCCTTTTTGCCTATCCAACTGCCTCTTTTTGGAAATAGTAAAAGAAGTAACAATGAATTAAAACATTTTTATAATTACCTGCATTTTACTGACTTCAAGTTGAATTACTGCTCATCTATACGTGTCAGAGCTTATTCCTTTTCCTTGTCCCAGCCTTTCCTACACATTGAACACACTCTCTCTCTTTCACCATATCTATTGTACCTGTCAGATTTTATTTACTCTCTCAGGTTCTCACACTAGTAAGGCAATACGATGTTGCAGGTCTGATTTATTTCACTTATCGATACAGTCTCAGTTCTGTCCATTTATGTATAAAAGCCTGGAATTTATACTTTTTATAGCTGAGTAACAAACAGTCCATTGTGTAAAAGTACCATACCAATTTTACCTACTCCCCAACTGAACAAATGGAAAAAGATATAACCATGTATACAGTCAGCATAGTATGGATTATTACACTGCTGATCTCTGATGATCTATTGAAAGGAACAGCTAATGCTTACATAGTTTTCTTCTTTATTTCTTATACTATTTTTTTTTCTTTACTGATTTACACATTTATTTTTGGTAACCTTACCAACTAATTTGAATATAACATTATGCAATACAACAACCATCACTTCGTTTAATGAAATTTTATATCATTTTTAATCTACATTCTTTTTTTTTTTTTTGCCTTTTCTGTTTTTGTATTTTTAGGGAGGGTCTACAGGATGTTCATGGTCTCACTACTAGATAGGACTTATAGTGATCTACCTGTTTCCAGTTTCCCAAGGGCTGGGACCATAGGTGCACGCCACCACACCAAGTCTCAATTGGCATGTCAGCACTCCCCAGGGGCAGGCATGGCCAGCCCAGGAATCAAACCCACAGCACCTGTGCCTGCATGTAAGCACTTTAATTCGCTGAGCTATTTAGCTGGCCTCCAATCTGTACTCTTTAAAAATTTCATTTGAGGGGTCGGGGAGATGGCTTAGTGGAATAAGTGCTTCCCTAGCAAGTGCAAAGGCCTGAGTTCAATTCCCAGTTCTGCAAACAAACAAATAAATAAATAAAAATTTCATTTTACAGAAAGAATGCATTATTAGAAGAGACGTAGGAAATATTGAAACTTGTTAAAAGCAAATTTGAGTTTCTACTTGCCCTGTTGGATTATCTCAAAAATGTTAAATTCTGTAGCATTCTCTCTCAACAGCAGATAGTAGTTATGTTTCCTTCATAAACCTGTCTCTTACATAATTGCAGTCATCTTTGATCATTGATTCTTTAAAGTGTGTGACTGTTCAGGTTGATCTCAGTATTCAGAAATTCACGATGGTGCTTTGTACTTGTTTGCTGTGAAAGGTTATCAGCATTCTTCACTAATTCAAAGAATTTTGCCTAAAAGTACAGCTCCCATCTTAATTCTGCATTCATGAATTGACATTCCTTGTCCTCAGCTGAGCAAGGATCTCCAGCAAAGGACAAGAACTGAGGTATTCTGATTCTCATTCTTAATATAAAATCAATTGTTTGCATAGTTAATATTAATTGCAGTCATTGGTATCATCTAAAATTAAATCCAGAAATAGCAGATTGAAAATGATCACACAGAATTTCAGTATACAGAGCACCATGAATTTAATTGGTTAAATACTAACAAATAATCTGAGAAATTTAGTTCCATACAGGAGTCCTGGATTATGCTCCCATGTACCTCTATTTTTAATTGAATATCAATGTTGCATATTGTTTTGAAATTTAGAATAATTTTTTATTCATGAGGTCCATAAGCCATATAATTGGGTGACTAGAATGATTTTTAAGACTTGGTAGAGTATGCTTATGAATATTTATGTTCAGGACACATGAACACTTTGGTGCAGCTCATGGAGGAGTCAGAGGTTATAGCATTGCTGAAACACCCTGGATGCCTAATCTGTAGTGAGAGATACCAAAGTTATTTCCTATAATTTAACAAGTAGGGAAAAATTTCCATTTCCCACAAAAGAACCATCTAGTATTGAGTGAAAGTTATGTTACCAGATTGACAGATAAAAGTTAACATTTTAAATGCAAAGGGAAGATCGTGCATACTTTGAGAGAGATGCCTCAGAAAGTCCTTACTGATTTTGAAATGCTCACTATCACTTTTACTAAGGCAATAAATTACATAACCTTGCACAAGATAAAGAAAAGGACTGTTCATTTGAAAAATAAATTGATAAAATAAATATGGATCTATGAGATTGCTATGATGTCTAACTTTACATTATCAATTTATATAAAATATGTTCATTAGACAATGTTGTATTCTATATAATGTTATCTTCAGGAGAGGATTTGAGGTAGTTGTAATTAGTCATTATTTGCTAACTTGCTCTAAAAATATTAATGCCTTCTATGAGTTACTTCTGTACTCAGGCTTGAGTATAGGAGAGAAGGGGGAACTTCCTTTATGGTACCGATAGATTTTTAAGAATAAATCTGGCAAGAAAGAAAAAATATTTTCTTTTCCTTTTCTTTTTTTCTGTATTTTAGGGAAGGGTCTCTGGGGTGTTCAGGGTCTCACTCCCAGATCAGACTCATAGTGATCTGCCTGTTTACAGCCTCCCAAGAGCTGGGATTACAGGCATGCATCATTATGCCCAATCTCAATTGTCTTCTCTGGGCCGGCCAAACAGCTCAGAGGATTAAAGCACCTGCAATTAAGTGCAGGGGCCAGGAGTTCACTCCCCTGCCCTGCTGTGTGGACCCTGCCCCCAGGGCTCACTGAGTTGTCAATTGAGATTGGGTGCACTTGCAATTCCAGCTGTTGGGAGGCTGTAACAGGTGGATCACTATGAGTCTGATCTAGTAGTGAGACCCTGAACACCTTGGAGACCCTTCCCTAAAAAATACAAAAAGAAAAAAAAAACATCAATTGCTGTCTCAGCAAGCCCCGGGGGGCGGGGTCATCAAGGATCAAACCCCTGGTCCCTGGCCTTGCTTGCAGGCACATTAATCCGCTGAGCCATTTGACCTACCCTATATTTTCAATATCTGGAAAAGGCCTAACTATTAAATCACAAAAACTTTGATTCAAAAGAATATATATATATATATATATATATATATATATATATATATATATATATATATACCTAAAAATAGACTTTTAATAAGTAAAACCTTTAAAAGCTTGTAAAAATAAGCAAAGAACAAGCTGGAGATAACTAGACAAATGAGGATTAGGGCATCAGCTCTTAAGTACAGACAGGAAATGTGACCACAGTGCTGTTCTCTCAGGGAAAGGAGGTGAAGTGTGACTCACGACTCAGGGCTACAACTCAATTATTCCTGTCTATCTTTTTCTGTGAAGATATTGAGAAATACTCCAAATTTAGTTTCTTTCTGAAAAAGAAATGAGCTGTAGAAATATAAATTACATATAATTGAAAGAATAAGCTAATTTCTTCCGGCTGCTGCTGTTGAAAAAAGTGATTACTTGAGTTATTAATTTACCAAAGTTTATACAAAGACTGAGGTCCAACCTCTAAAATAATCTTAATCACACACCTTAATCACTTGACTCCACTGAAGCAAACTCCTAAGGGACTTTAGAGCAATTTTTTATTGGTTCCACTGAAGTAAGCAAATGAGGTAAAGAAAAGAACAGGTTAGAGATCAGAGGGGCTCCAGATGTAGCTCTGTGACATATAGCCTGCCTGCCTCATGCGCACACACACACACACACACACACATGCACACACAGTGCATTAGAAGTGAGAAGGAAGGAGTAGGAAAACATGGGAAGTAATTGGTGGAGGGTCAGTACTGCTGAGATGTGAAAGTTACAGGCTCAAGAATTCACTGTTCCAAAGAACATTCTGTAGAATATGAAGAAAGGAAAAAGAACAGGTCACACATAACAGTAATTAGAAATACTCTCCTAGAAACTAGAGTCCTTCAATAAAACTGGGACCTAAACACTTGAAACAAATTTTTGTTCTCCCTGAAGCTAACTGTTCAAAGACAATGCACTTGTATCCTTAGCAATGTAAAATTCAGAATAAATGAAAGAAAGGCAAGCTGGGAGGGAGGCACTGATCAGACACCCTGTGTGCCAGGAAGGTATGTTCTGTTGTATCCTGGGTGGATAGCACAGTGATTTCTACTTCTACGCACTTAACAATTTTCAGAATAAACAATAAAATTAAGGGGTGAAATGGCACAATATACAGAAAAGAGGACTGTATATCTAAGTCATGGAAGATACAAACTTGGTACTCTTAAAAACTCAGTCATAAACATGGCTGTCCTCAGAATGTCAGAATGCCCACAGCTGATAAATGCAACATGTGAGCGACTGTAGTCACCAATTTGCAACAGAACCCGGAGCTAGTCAAGCTTTGGAAAGTGGTGTTTCCAACTCTTCATAGCATGTTCTTCTCAGTCTTTAATGGCTCAGGGCAGACTGGTCAATACGGGCAGCAGTTTCCCTGAGCCTGAGAAGTGCACGCTTTGTTGGAATTTGGGGATTCAAAGCTAATCACTTTATTTTTCCATGTTCCCTGTTGTGATTCTTCTCCCCGTGAAATTTACATAAGTAATGTATGAGGCATCATGAAAATATTCTGAGGCAATCAAGCTTATTAGCATTTACCTTCACCTACATGGAAACAATTCTTGTGTTTCTTTGGATAGTAAGAGAAAATGTGAGTTGATTGAATTACACAATGCCAGTGTTTAAGAGTGAGAATCTTTTCATGTTTTGGACATTGGGGTAAATGACACTGACCTGAGAAGAATAGAACACTCAAGATTTCTTGTACAAAACCATGTTTATGTGCTGTTGATACAGAAAATAAGTTGTACTGTAAGTGTGAAGGTAACACTGATCATGTTGAACAAGCTCTGGAATTTTTTTAGTTTTCTTATAAGGAGTTATGTCTATTCAGTTTAAAATTTAGAAGGCATTTTGAGCTAGGAAAATAAAACTTAATATCTGGTTATGCATGAAAAATATATAATTCTTTCCTCCTGTCATTCCTTTCAAATAATTCTCATTTATTATTTTAGTCTAAGTCATCCTGATTCCCATAATAAAACCTTATAGGGAAATAATGATTTCATTAATCTAAATAAACTATTTAAGCAGATATGTGGCTAAAAATATTTGGGCTACATTATTTACTTATGTATTGACTTGTGAACTTATTTATTCTCTGTGAGTGTCAGAGGAGATGTGTATTCAAACCTACTATAACCAAAGTTTACATATCTCTCAAGTTATATGAAATTTGAACATTTTCCTTCTTTAATTAAAACCTTATTTTACTGTTTTATTTTCTGTATTTTCCTCTTGAGTTTGTGAAACAAGTATAAATGATACATTTCAAAAGAACAGTAAGACTTGGCCATATTTCTGACTGATCAAGAAGCAGAATATGCAGAAAATCTAATGAGAAAGCTTATTATTATGATTTTCACAGCTCAGCTTTTGCATAATCAAGCATGTCAGTATGCTCACACATTTGCAAATGCTTCTTAGAGCCACACATCTGAATCTTTTTAATGTTTCCCTATTACTGTTGCTTTTGCTGCTCCACTCAGGAGGCCATCATCCATGACCCCAATTTTCAAAATGGGCCAGCTAAAAACAAAGACTGTATATGCTTCCTAATGCTATCAGGCCCTCTCTTCTTTTTAAAGCAGAATAAAAACAGGTGGTGTTCTCAATTTTTAAAGGAGGCAAATTATGAACAGTAATCTGAATATGGCCCTGATTATCTAGGTAGAATTGTTCACATCAAAACTGGTCGAATTGTGGGAGCAGCCAGCTATATGGTAGGTAAGGGACGCTTACTAGGATCTGCAGTGCTGTTTGGTGCCTTCATATCATGCAATGCTGTAGCTAATGTTACAGCAGCATATGTTTCTGTTTGTCAATATGATAACAACAGTCATACATATGAATGAAGGAGGGTATCATGCTGAGGAAGCTGCAACTACTTCCTCCCAGCAGAATTGACGTGAATAGTAAATACTCTCCTTTGCTCTCTGAACCTTTTGTCAGTCTTTTACTCAAGGCAGAATGAAACTTGGTGAAACGATGAGCCATTGTTAGGTTTAGTTTGTCATTAGAGACCAGAAATACTTAAAAATTCTGAGCAGGTATAAAAAGTAAACTATATGGCTATCCTTTTGGTAACTATCTCTTACGATTCCCATTTTAATCACTGCATTATTGCTACTCTTGGGATTATTCAGTCGATGTTTAGAAAAATACTTGTGAAAAAGAGAGGTAAGTTTAAAACTTAAGGCTGTGTTTTGTATTTTATTATGAAAAATGGGCTAAAATTTGAGTGCCAGCAAAGAGTCTACAAATGTAACTTTGCATAAGAAACCCTTGACTCAGATGATGGAGATCTGACTACTTACATTTAGCTCACTGAAAACCCTTACCTAGTTCTCTTAGATTCCTGATAAGCTATAAAGTTGCAAGTAAAATAGTAACATGGACCAGATGGGGCCATGTCCAACAACCATTTCTCAGTGTGGAAAATAGGCATGGATTCTACAATCAATATGAAGGATTTCTTTAGTAAAATTTTATAAATATTTTATTATTTATTTATTTATTTATTTATTTATTTGGTATGGGGTCTCAGTGTACATCTCTGACTCAGTAGTGATCCTCCTGTCTCAGCCTCCCCAGCACTGAGCTTACAGGTGTGCACTACCATGCCTGATCTCTGCAGCTAGCATGGAACACCTGGGGTTCTGGGACCTGCACAGCATGTGGTACCAGTGATTGAACCTGGATCCTTGTGCTTGCTAGGCAAGTGCTTAAACTACTGAATGATTATCTCATTAGCCCCATCATCATTTTAAAACCAAGTTAATACATTCTGAATGTGAATAATAACATTAAACCTGATTACAAATTGCTGCTTTTTGCAACAAGGTGACACATTATGTGAGAGAAAGTAAGATATAATAGAAAAAGAAGAAAGTTAAAGGGGAAACTTCATGATTATGTCAATGGAGGTTTCAGACATAGTGTACATAGACAAAATGGAGTGTACATAGACAAAACATTACAAGATCCACAGTAGCAGAGATAGTGTTAGGTAAATGCTGCGAAGCCTTCATATGCAGTACCTCAGAATACAGTCCAGGACAGAGTCAAAAAATACGTTAGTAAAGTCATCACAGCAGGCTCTGAATCAGAAGACCTGGGAGATTTACAAAAAGGAGCAATTTCTATGAAGAAGCACAAAGCCAGGCAACCATGACATGAAGATAAAGGAACAGATATATAAACCAAAGACACTGGAGATCGTCTGCTAGCAGGAGGCGCATGAGAGCCTTGGAATAGATTCCAGCTCACAGCTCCCCACAGGAATTAACCCAATAAACACCGCAACCTCAGACTTCTGCATTCTGCATAAGAGAAAGAATTTCTATTATCAGAACCACTCAACACATGAAATTTTGTTAGGCAATCTTAGCAAACTAATACACACAGCAAAGTAAAATAAAATGGTACCTTGGGCTGGCCAGATAGCTCAGCGGATTAAATTGCTTGCTGAGGCAGACACAGAGTCCTGGTGTTTGATCCCCATGGTGCGCTGCTACAGAGATTGAGACTGGACTTGGTGATGCGCACCCATAATCCTAGAGTTTGGGAGGCTGAAAACAGGAGAATCACTATGAGTCTGATCTATATATACAGTGAGACATTGCACACCCTGTAATCCTGTCCTAAATTCAAAAAATAAAAATAAATAATACAGTGCCTTCGTTACAGATATTAAATATCATAGACTAGCTTGACTAGAATAATCAGTTGTTTATTGTGAATCCTATTAGGATAGTTTGATTTTGAATTGATATTGCAGTTTTATTTGTATTTATTTTTGTGTTCCTATGGATGCATATTAACAGTTGGCAAATAATATATTAATTAATTTGAATTAATCGACACAACTATGCAGGGTTGTATGTTATAGTTTGATATTTTAATAATCTATAAATAATTAAGGATTAAATAATGGTGTTTAAAATATCCATCACTTAAAACACAGTTTAAATGAAGTTAATGTTTCAGAAAATTAGCTCAAATCATTGATGGTTAGTCATTGATATTACTTTTATGTGGTTTTCAGTTAAAGAAAACTCAATGAATTATACTGCTGGTATCATTTTCTTATTGTTATGATTATAAAGATGAGATTCAGAGTTCATAAATCCAATGATTCCAGATAGGTGATAGTACAGCAGTGCTTAGCTTAGGGTTCTTCTGTTGGTGATGGCAGTCGGAATTTGATGAGTGGCGAAAAATTCATTGACATAGAAAGAATTAAGAAGCAAGGTCACAGCTTCTTAATGGTTTTGCAGCAGGGTTGGATTTCTTCATGATGTAAGGTCCAACATAGGAAGAGATTTCTCTTTTAGCATCTTTTATATTCTAGTCTCTTCAGAAATTAGATAATTTTAAATAATAAGGAAAGTTTGTTTACCAAACTGAAATCTTACAATAATGAATATAGAAAGATATGAAGGTGATAATGTAATAGAGGTTTAATTTTATGCTTTATTTTTGTCAGCCCATGATTCACTAGAGTTCACCTGGCTATTTCTCCCAGCTAGATGTCCTTAGTTCTACTGAACTGTGCAGAAATCTGAACATGGTATATCTACAACACAAATGGAAAACTTACTTTTTACTTAAGCCAATTGTGCTGTATTTCAGTTCCCCGAATGACTGGAATAGAGATGACTCCAATTTTTCATCCTTATTTTTGTGGGGCTACTTTGTTATTGTTGCTTTGTTTTGTTTTCCCTTACAATAATAATGGGGAAAATGGAAGTGCAGATCACATCTCTCTCCAGCTGAGATGGATTAAGCTACTCAGAGAGCTAGGTTCTGTGGCAGGATCTGTCTACCAGTGTTATCTGTGGTGGTTCATTTTATGTGTCAACTTTAGTGAGTTCCACATATTTAATTAAATGTTATTATTGATGTTTCTGTAGGATTTTTGCTGATTGAATGATTGATTGATTCACTGATTGATTGAGGAAGTGTCTCACTGCATAATCTGGGCTGGCCTCATACTGATTCACTTGCTCTAGTCCTTCAGTGGTGGGATTGGAGAACATGTCCTGCCATTTCTATTGTGTGTGTGGCTTTCACATGAGATTAACATTTAAATGAGTGGACTTTGGTAAATCCAGTTGTGGGTGAGTTTCATCCAATCAGTTAAAATATTAAACAAAGAAAAAAGAAAGTCTACCTACAATAAGAATATTTTCTGTTGCTATTACTAAACAGAAGACTGGTAGAATGAAGTTTATTCAACTTTTGGTTCAGGAGGTGCAAAGCACTAGGGTTACATCTCATGAAGGCATTCCTGGTACCAGAGATGGTGCAGAGTCCTGAGGCCCTGATGGGACAGCATAAGCTTGTCCCTTAGTCTGTCTGTCTCCTTATAATGCCACTAATGCATGATATCATCTAATTCTAATTATTGCCCACAGATACCACCTCCAAATACCATCTCATAGGACTTTTGGCATTGAATTGCCAATATATGACATTTGTGGGACAGATGAAATCCATAAAATACTGAATCATTTTTGCTTTTGCTTCCAGCCTGCAGGCTCTTAATTGTATGACCAAATTCCTTAAAATAAATCTATTTCTCTCTATATTGTCTCTGGCAATCAATGTTTAATATGAACCCGCCCCTAGGAGGAGAGATATCTAGGTGCTCTACACACCTGAGTAGCATGCACAAAGACCCAGGTTCAGTCCTCACTATTACATATCATTCCATGCCAGAATCCGAGGTGCGCCTCCCTGCCAAAGAAACCGGACATAGTTACATTTGTAACCCCAGCTCTGGGGAGGTTGAGACAGGAAGATTACTATGAGTCCAAGCTGTGTAGTAAGACCCTGTACCAAATACATACATGCACACATATATTAAACTTCAAAAAGAATATGAACCTGTAGTTAATTACAGCAGCTGGACTAGCTCAGGGTGGAGATGATATTCTTAGTACTTGAGTCATATAGTACCTTTGAATCAGTGTAAATTAAGAAGAATGCAATATTTCAACAATAATTCCGTACAGTCACTTGTGATACCATTAGAGCAAGAACTTCAAGTATAAAATGTCAGAGCATATAACAAATGAAAAATTAAGTTTAGGTTCAGTAGCCCTTTTTCCCTAAAAGAACAAAATAGTTTTAATTCACTCCAATTTGTATAGAAGCAACATATGTGAAAACATAATTAAACTGATTATTTTCAAAGTAGAGCACTGACTGGCTTTCATACACCCACTATTTCTTAAAAATCAATGCTGACATAACTTATCTGTGTTTCTCAATTTAATCTATGGGCTATATATTATACTGTTATAAATGATGCATATTATGTAAAACACAATTCAAGTAGTTTCTTAATTAGATTGAGTCTAATTTAAACAGTAATTATATCACAGTCTGCTAAAAATCAAATAAATATTTAAGTTTGCTACAGGTTTTGGCACCACAGTTTTAATTTATAGCTGAATAATTATGATTTATAATTCATAATATATGTTTGTAACCTGATAGCAAGATCAGAGACTGCCCATGTAAAACAAATACTTACCTCTTTCCTATGATTGCACTGAATTGTTTCCACATAGATTTGGGGGGCTGGAGATACAGCCAGCAGTACTGCTCCTGCCTGGTAAGTGTGAGGTGCTGAGTTCGAATTCCAGTATCCCAAACAAAACAGAACAAAATGGTGTAGATGACGAAGAAAACCTAGTTAAATATGTGAGTATGTGATCAATTTGGAAAAATACAGAGCTGTCTTTCCAGACTTAAAACTGCTAAATTTCACCCTACACACTTTCTTATAGAACTCAGCCAAAGAGCACTATTTAATTTTTATTTTTAAATTTAATTACTGTGCTGAAAATCATTTGTGTCATTTAGTTTCTTACATAATGGGTTACAACTGTGATAGAGCTTTACTAATGTATTTACTTTATGAGGAATAAAATAAACAGTTACTGAGTTCTAGTCTGCATAGAACTGAAAGCAAGTGCTCTGTTCCCTGCCTCTGCCACCCACGAATCATTATGGGGAAAATGGGAAAGGCTCCAAATACCTTCTTCACTTAGATATTATGGGAAATGAAAAAAGGTTTTTATCTTGCAAATATATGAATAATTTTTATTTTCTTGAAATAAGTTTTCATTACACTAAAAATGCTATTTTAAGAAAAACTAAGGGGGCTGTTGAGATTGCTTGCTGGCATAAATGTCAGCCTGGCAAGCGCAAATTCCTGAGATTCATCCCTGATATCAAAAAAAAAAAAAAAAAAGAAGAAGAAGAAAAAGGGAAAGATAAATCACTGAGATACTTACTGTTTTAGTTGTTCTCAAAAGAACCATATCCACTTTCTCAGGCACATTTAATAATTTTTCCTCTAGTCACAAAGCTTCACTGAACTAGGAATGTTAATGTATGCATCTGGTCAATCTGAAAAAAGTTAAGTTTCTAAGCATAATTGAATTGTTTTCAGAAAAAAGAAATCCAGAGCTCTGGCTGCGTCTACTATCAAACTTCCAGATGGTTGTGTATTTTTGTTCTCTAAGTCAAAATCTTTCCCAAGTAAATTCTTCATCACTGTAACATATTCAAGGGGCTTGTTTAAAAATCTGTGCTTCATCTCAATTTCTTTAAAAGTACTTTAAAAAAATAATGAATGATTTGAAGTCCATAAAATGTAACCCTGAGCTCACATTTATGTTTGCGCGTTGCTATCTCCAGTCATTCAGTTTTCAAATGTCCTTTGGGCTTGTCTCTGTCTTTCTGATTTTGCATCTGGCTTATTTAAACAATTACCATCAGCTCAGCTACTCAGCACTACAGAATATATTGCCTTAATATTGCCACACTCCATTGTTATTCCTGGTGCTCACAACAAATGATCCTTCAAGTACCACTGGAGGATAAAAGCGCAAGGTACAAATGAACCGCTTCCAGGCCATTCAAGCTCCATATTGATTGAAACCCCAGGGACATTGTGCGATTGCTATGAAAACAGAACATGAGTGGGTTTCTTTAGTTGTTCATTGTATTTTTTTAATCTATTTATTCTTGGGTTCCTTTATTCATTTTCCTTGATGTTATTAGTTTTTATTTTCAACTTATTTTGTTTCAGAGAATCGGAGAGAAAAAGGAGTGTCGCGTTTTAAGCTAAATATTGAAAAGAGCTACCATTTCAGAATGTAAGTACTCTGACACAAAGTATATGATTTTGCAAGATGTTTTACAGAAAGCCTATTAACTTGATGATATAGTGAGCATTTCCAAATACTAAAACTATCATGCTTGTTTATACCAGATTTTCCTATATTTTTTTATTTTTCTATCACACTATTATCATGTTATTTTAATCACTTACTCAGCACCTATTACTGTTACTGCTTCTTATTTGATTGGCTTGTTTTTTTCACTACTTATTTAGCTTGTTATGTTAATTAAAAACCATATTTAAAAACCAGCTACCATCCTTGCCTCTAATAATTTGGGGTAGCAGAGAGACAGAAATTTTTATTATTATTATTTTTAAATTTATTTAGTACACAGAGTCATAGTCATTCTCCTATTATCAGCCTCCAGAGAGCTGGGATTGCACAGCACCATGCCCAGTCTCAATCCGCATCTCAGCACACCCCTGGGGCGGGGCTGGAACAGCACGCTGGGAATCGAACCCCAGCCGCTGTGATCTGCCTAATCAGGTACTTTAGTCCATTGAGCTATCTGGCTGGTCCTAAAAGTTTTAAATTGTTTAGCTTTAAAAATTGTGATCTATGGTCCACTTGATAAACTGGATCCTTTGGAAGCATCAAGTGAAGCAGAGTATGGGTATAAGATGTCTGTTACAAGCTCTACCTGTCAGAAACAGTTTTTTAAAACAGTGTATACAAAATCAAGAAAAATAATTCATTTAAGATACTGATCCAAAAAATTTCATCTAAAACAACAGATGAGAGTGCTTCCTTGAACAATGTGTGCACCTAGAGCACAAATGCCAGAGATGCTGGATCCCATCTCACTCATTAACAGAACCTGGGCAGTGTTGGGGACAGCATGACCTAGGTTAAAGTCATTCTTTTCTGCAGAGGCAACTCTGGTGGAAGATTGCAGGTGAGCCCAAGAGTCAGACAAAAATCCAATCTTCATCCAGGGTCTGGGGGATCCCTCTCTGGGGCAACAACATTAGACAGGAATTGTCCGGTATGTAACTTAGACAAAACTTGCCGCAGGTTCTTTACCTGACTCCCCTGATATTGTTCCAAATTTCATGATGAAGAAAGCTGTAAAACAATGTGAAAATTAACTTTACTAACCTAAACTAAATTTTAATTTCTCCAAGATGATAATATCACAAGATGGTCCAAGTGTTCCTAGAAAAAAAATAAATTTTCAACGGATATCGAATATTAGTAGTAATAACTATGCTGGTGGCTAAAAGTATTATTTTTGCATACTCATTACAATGTAGAAGTGATACTAAGATATACATGTAAGTTTCAGCCCCAATAGAATTATGCCTATTAACTACTATAAGCAAATGCTTTTAAAATTGAAATTTAAGAAGCATTAATTGCACAAGCTTATCTTTTATGCATGTTACAATAAGAACGCCATTCTTCATGAAACTGTTCATGAAGAATGTGTTATATCACTGTATTCTTTGAGTCAGTAGCCTTACTTGAAGAGGCAAAAGAAAATAATGAAAAAGAACTATTTCTAAAGGTAGGAATTAGATCAGGTTTACAATTGTAGTTAGTAATTTTTCTCAAATTCCATTGAATATAGTATTCATATAACTATACAGATATATCTTTATCATCTATAACTAGACCCATATCTATCTGGAAAGAATTCATGAAATAAACCCGGATGGGGTTCAAGTAAAGTATTAATCATAGTACTAACTGGACATTGGAAAATATTCATGGTCTCTGTGACAGCTTCTAAGGTGAATGAAAACATCACAGAATAGGAAGAACTTAACAAGTATAGAGTTGAAGGTAAGGCAACTCTGTATATAGGCAGAGTTCAAATGAAGGTAAAAGTTCAGTTTGTGAAAGCACACTGCTAAATAAGATATATGGGTTAATTTTTTCTCCAATAGGAAATTATCTTAGAAATAATTTGCAATTTTCAAAAAGCAAAATCTGAACAATTCATCTTTCAGTTTCTTTCTTTTGAAATAAAGAATGCACAAAGGTCTAATGTTAAGAACTTGGGATATTTCTACTTGCTTAAATGTAAATGTGTTTTACTTAGAGGCAATTAGTGTGCACATGCTATGATCTTTTATGCAGATTCAACAACTATTGAAGTATGAGATGATGGATTAAAATCATTATTTTATTTGAAGCAGAAATAATTGCTTTAAAACTATCTTAAGTGTCATGAAAATTAATGAAATATGTTGAAAGATTATATTTCAATGTCATTCAGTTGTTTATTGAGATGAAAAGAGATAAGAAAGCCATATAATATATATATTAAAATATATTTATTATATAATATATATTTTAAGAAATGAAATATATATGTTTATATATCTCTTTATTAGAAGAATATTAGCACTAATAATTACATTGGTGGATAAAAGTATTATTTTTGCATATAAATATATCTATTTAACATATATTATATATTTCATTTCTTAAAGACTTTGCTAAAAATTAAAAAAAAACTTATGAAACTAAGAAAAAAGTGATCTCTTTCTGTGAGCTCTTATCCAAGCTCTTATCCATCTCTCATTTTTGCCTCAGACAATGTGGCCTAAGAGAGAAGACAGCTGTGAGATTTACAATGTAAGAGAAAGACTGGAACAGTTTCTTCTTTAAAGAAAAGTAACAGTATACAATCCATGTGGTGAACTCCAAAGCTCTCACTGAAATAGAGATTGGGAAGAAGTAGAGAAGGATGTGGGGTTAGTAGAATGACTCAGTTGTACTCACGTCGAACTTCAGCAACCTTACAGTGATGCTATGTGAACAATGTGATAAAGGTGACAGCATAAAATCTGTATGTGGAGAACATAGTGTGGGTGCCAGTGAGGAGCACTGAGGAAAACACAAAGGAAATCGATAAGGATGAAATCATTGCAATTTTGAAAACAAAATGTAAATCATCAAAGAAACAACACAGTAAGTTAGAATACAAATTATGAGTTAAGTACAGTGCAAAGGGCCAGGCAGCATTCATAAGTTCAAACATGAACTTATTTATTTCTTTATTTGAATTTTTAAATGTTTATTGTGTTTTTTGTTATTCCTTTTAATTGGAAAAAAAGATAAAATAGCCCCTATCCCAGTGACTCCAGGGCCCCAGAGCCAGGGCAGCTCGGCCAAGAACCAACAGAGGGGAGCCACAGGGGCTGCAGCAAAAAGGAACTGAACACAACAGCTAGATCCAGGCCAGGCATAACTGGGTAACCTCACACTTAATAGACTGGCACCTGAATCTCATCACACACTAAGGTCATAGCTGCACCAAAGCTCTACACCAAAGGGCAGAGGTCAGTGTTATACAAAATGACAAAGACGAGAAAAAGGCAATCTCAGGTCTCAAGTCCACCAATAAGTGCAGAGGACACTAGCTCAACTGAAATGAATGAATGAACAGAGGCGGAAGCAAAGGAACAACAGTAGAAAGGTATAGAGGAACTCAGACCAGAATTAATGCCTGAAATAAAAAAAAAAAAAAGAATTGTTTGAATACATAGCATCTGAAATAAAGAATCAAACCCAGAAACATCTGGTGGAAAACCAATACTCACTCAGAACAAGTGCAGAGAACACTATTCCAGCTAAAACATATGGATTAACAGTGTCGGAAGCAAAGACACAACAGCAGAAAGATCATGAGGAACTCAAAGTAGAAATACAAAAAATAATTCTCTGAAAAAAAAAGAATGCTTTGAAATCATAGCATCTTAAATACAGAAACAAATCTGGAAATATGCAGAGGAAATCCAACTTGGAAGAAACTTCTCAGAAAAACAATTAGTAATTACCTCTAAAGAAGACAGGAATAAAAAAAATAGAGGAGATCAGAAATATGATGGATTCCTTGAATGAGCAATACAGAAAAGAAATGGAATGCATGAAACAGACTCAAAGAGATATAGAAGAACTAAAAATATCAATCACGAGACTACGAAATCGTTTGAGTGAAAACAAAGACAGAGTTTCAGATGCTGGAGCAGCTAGTGAAAGGTGAGAAAGGATCTCTTAAAAACAACAAGAATGCAGGAACAAATAATCGATCACCTGCAAGATGATGCCAGAATGAACAATGTGAGATTAATTGGTATCAATGAGAATGAAGGAGTCAATACAAATGTCATAAAAAGAATTTGAGGAGAAGTAATCACAGAAAACTTCCCAAATATGAGGAAACAATCCAACATTCAGGTCCCCGAAGCATTCAGAACACCAAATAACTTCAACCCAAGTAAAAACACACCGAGACATATAATAGTCAAGATCTCAGAAATCCAACACAAAAATAATATACTGAAAGCTACTAGAGAGAAGAAGCAGATCACATTCAAAGGAAAACCCATCAGAATTACAGCCAATTTATCTACATAAACCAGGAAGGCAAAGAGAGCATGGAGCAGAGTTCTTCAAGTCCTACTGGAAAACAAATTCCAGCCTAGACTATTATACCCTGCAAAACTCTCTTTCCGGTTGATAGAGAAGTGAAATACTTCCATGACAAACAACAACTAAAGAATTTCATGATGACAAAGCCATCCCTTCATAGGCTGCTGAAAGATGCTCTAGAGAGAGACTACAATGACCAGAACTTCATGAATGAGAACAGAAGGAACCCATTAAACAGGACAGACAATTAAACACAGGATACAAATGAGTAAACAACACCAGGTAAATATCATGACAAACATAAGTCAGCACATTTCAATTATAACCATCAATGTAAATGATTCAATTCTCCAGTTAAGAGAAATAGACTGGCACGGTGGATTAGGAAACAAAATCCAACAATATGGTGTATACAAGAAACACACTTAACTCAAAGGACATTCATAGGCTCAAAATCAAAGGATGGAAAACAATACTACATGCCCCAGTACCTCAGAAAAAGGCAGGAGTAGCAATTCTGTTCTCTGACAGTTTCAACTTCAAACCAAGAAGGATCAAATGACACAAAGAAGGCCACTATATATTGGTCAGGGGAAAAATTCAAGAGCAAGAGGTAACACTCATAAATATCTATGCACCAAGCACAGGAGCACCTAACTATGTGAGACAAATCTTAATGGACATGAAAAACCAAATATCTAAGTCCACAATCTTAACAGGAGACCTTAATAACCCCTTATGTCAAAAAGATAGATCAACCAGACAAAAAATTAGCAAGGAAGTAGCAGACCTGAACCAGAGCTTGGACCAAATGTATCTGGTGGACATATACAAAGTGTTCCACTCAACCACAGCTGAATACACATCTTTTTCAGCTGCATACAGGTCATTTTCCAAAAAAGTTTACAATGTATTAATTTATCAAATCTGTCTTGTTAAGGTGTCTTAAAACTGTCTCATTGATATTCGTACTTCCATAAAATAAAAAATAAATTTAAAAAAGTGTAAGTCATCAATGAAGAGAGCATGCATTTGTAATGGAAGAAGCAGCAGAAAGAAACTGACAGAAATGGAAGCCAGACAATAAGATTTTTTAAAAATTTTATTCGAGTTTATAAAATAGACAAATGAAACAATGAATTTAAGATGTGAGAAATGCTTTGGCTATTTCTTTGCCTCTTTGATGTCTTACAAAGTTTAATTAAAATAAAGCACTTCTTTCATGAGATGTGAAACTTGAATTTATTTTCCAGCAACATAGTTCGAATGAAGTGTAGTTGTTAAAGTAACTAAGATTTTTAATTCTGATAAGCAAATGACTATGAATTGTTATACAATACAAAGAACATTATTAATAAAAGATATACACGGTCAGCTACATTTTATAAATTTTCTGAAATGTGAAGTGTGTAGTTATTTGCATACTTTTGAATCAAATGAGATAAAAATTGAATTTAGATTATGATTATTTTTTATTCATAATTATTCAACATACATCTTTATATATGGCCTCCCAATGCTAAAAGCTTTCAGTGAGTTTTCTAATATCTGTTTTAACTTATACCATAGGGATACAGTAAATAACTTATAATCAGAGATATAGATTTGAATGTTTGTCACGTCTGTAATAAGAAAATGTTCAAGAATTTTAACTTAGTATACAATTGAATTTTTGCTAGTACAATTTTATTAGTATGATGATATATATTTATTACAAGTAAGATATTTTCAATTAAACACTGAATTTTGTTGTTCTAAACATGAGAATATTTTCATTATTTTATTTAAAAACATACTTTTGCCTTGATTGTACATAGATTCCCAGAGAACATTTCTGTGCAGAATGAGGATTAGAAAACTTACTCCATATTTACTTTTGATAAAGAATTTAGGAAAATTCACGCATATAAAGCAAAAAGGTACATTCCATTGGGCATACAGGAAGAGAAATTCATAGAGGCAACACTGCTGCTTTAAATAAGTTTAGAATTTAATTTACTAAAATGTCACCAATATAGTACAACTGGAAATCAAACTGAACTGTTTGTATAAAACAGATGTAACTTGAAATTATAATATTAGGTTAATAAAATCAGATACAATAGTTTTAGTACTGCATGGATTCTTGTACATGAGAAACCTAAAATCAAAAGAGCTGCAAACAAGGTAGATAATGGAAAATAAGACCACATGCTGTTAATGTTAAAAGCATGATCATTAGAATGAAAGAAGTATTCTGTACTCCATGTGTATCCATTCTGAGGTTGGGTCTGTGACCTTTAGATCTATTCAATTTATTAAAATACTCAAGTATATGTTTTAATATCAACATTATGTCATTTATTCTAACTTCATAACTGTGGTGAGTTTCTTGTGATTTGACAATAATAACCCTTCTTATCCAAGATCTACTTCTAGTTTTATGTGTGTTATGGCTCGGAGAGTTTCACATCAGGAATTCATATCTTTTCCTTTGCCCATGAAATTTTTAGTTACTAGAGCTAAGAAGTTTCCCTCTATGGGGTCTCTGAGCCAGGTGTGTTTGTGAAAAGACTTTCCTTTCTATAGTGTGGTAAATAATGTCTCCTTCTCTGTCCAGCACATCCTTTCTTCCCTGAAACTTCTTTCCTCAGTACTCTTTGCTCCTGCACAGAAGGCACGAGCCAGGCAGTAGACCCTGGCTGAGTGGGAGTTTGCTATATTGTAGGTAGAAATTAGAATCACTATAAAAATGTTAAAAAAAAAACAAACTAAATACTGAACAATACACAGCTCATGGGCTTCTCTTACTTTTCCTAATGTGAAACAGTGGGCTATTCGATGTATTTGCAAACTGCCTTTTTGAAGACTATAATAACTTAAATGTGCTATGAAAGTATTTTATTTCTTGGTGCCATGAATCACCTGAAGATATTGGCAAGTCCAGTTTATTCTGATATAACTAGAAGAAGTTAAACATCTAGTAGCTCAAAAAGGACACTTGAATAGCATTTTTGTTTGAAAGGCACTGGCTTTGGTTATAAAGATGACAGTCATTTGTCCTTCTACATAAAGCTGAAGGCCAAATGTAAGATGAAAAATATTAAAGAAAACAGACCGGAAGATGCATGAACCAAAATACATTTCCATGAACCGAAATACATTTACTGGATTAAGCATTGAGCTTCTTTGCTGTAAGTAATCTATTTCATATTTGTTAATCCTCTAGCTTAATTCTCAATAAGTAAATTTGTCAGGCAATTATATAAAGTTGGTTTAATTTTCTGCTTACCAAAAGAATTTATCCATAAGTTTCTCTCACATTTGAATTTCTGGAGCTAAGTCTTTCTTATTTCTTGATATTGCATTAAAGTATCTTTGGATTGCCATGAGTAAAAGACTTCTGAATATTTAACAAGCCTGTCTTTAAAATTTAAACATAAAATCACTACTAATATTTTATTTTATTTAGATTGATAAATGTAAGAAAGATATGACTTTAAATAGACACACACACATATTGTATATATATATGTGTGTATACAATATATATATATATATATATTGTATCTTAAGTTAAAAATACATTTGGAGTTTTAAACTTAGGGCATTCATCATCTTAATTTGAAACATTCAACAGGCCCCACCCTCCGAACTTATTGTGTTTGAGAGTCTGAATAATAACTTACATGTTTTCACATGAAGAAGCTGGGGAAAATAGCCCAGTCCTGGCTGGAGTGGTCCCCATGTCTCTTCTTAGTCTCTTCTCCAGCTCTTCCTGACATGCCATGATTGATGTGTTTTCTATTTCTGTTAATGGAATGAATTCTTTGCTTGACTGGACAGGTATTTTTTTCAGGTGATCAAACTCATTTTTGATATCCTCATTGTCCCTTTACTCAAAAATGAGAGGATTCCATTTTACAAGGTGTAAGTTATTAAAGTTAATATATTTTAGATGAAATAAAACTCAGGTATAAAAAAAATCAAAGGGGAATAGTATAAGTTTCTACATGTGTACTTTAGGTTCAGCTTAGCAAACTGCTTAATAAAGTGAGTGTGCTTTAGATTATTACTTAGGGTTACTATAGAGACTAAAAACAAAATTGTATACCTGTTTTCTCAAAAGAAGAAAAAGAAAAAGAGATAATGTTCTTGACAAAACTCTGCCATATGCTGCTGCTAACCTAAAAGGGAAGGATACATCATCATGATTCCTTTGATTGTTTTTCAGGAATAATTGATATTCTGTAAAGAAGTAGCAATGATAATATTGGGGAAACAAGAATAGCAAACTGGGAAATACCTGGCCATAAAGACCAAGATGATTTGTGGTCATGGACTTCGAACACCCTCACCATGATTTTATTCTTACAAAGTAATAAACTAGAAAAGTTTCATGTAACATGAAAATGAAATTATAAGGAACACATTAAATAAACATTTGACACAAGATTATAATTGTATATTGTTCTAATATTAAAATTGTTTTGCAGAAAATTATCATTAGTATAAGTGTGCTTACATGAGGTGAAACATGCAAAAATATGGACAGAGTTATCTCAGTCTTCTTAAAAGATTTATGGCAAACAGCACAATTCAATATAGAATAAGATTTGCTCACATGCTTATCTCAATATATTGATGAGAAATTATTATCTGCTTTTTCTTGTAACTCTGAGATGGTCTACTTGGGTCAATGTTATTTTGGAAGCAGAAAAAGAGCATTAAAATGAAGTTGTTAGTTTCAAATTTTGTTTCCTATACTCTTGATGGAAAGTACTTCCATGTGTATGGAACTCGGCAGTTTAGCACAAGTAAAGCAAATGCCCCTAAAATAATTGTCCCCTAAAAACATAATTGACTCATATTAATCACATAAGGAATTTTAGGATGTGGGGTCAAATATTTCAACACATTTACAAATAACTTGCCTTTGGAGTAGAAAAATAAACGAAAAAGAATGCTCACTAAAATCCTTTCCCTTGAGCAATGACTTTAATTGGATATATGCTTCAAAATCAAAACTGCACATCTTTTCCATTTATGAGTCTTTTCCCCTTTCTATTATTTAATTGCCTTAGTAAGGTCTTTTTTGTTTCTCATTAGACTATCTTGTATGAAGTTTAAAAATCCTAAGACAGGCTTTTAGTCAAGTTCTTCAATTAATAGTTATCAATTTAAAAAATTAGAATCTAAAAAAAAAAATCACAAACACATACACCAGCACAATCAAATGGTCCATGAAAGGATTTTCCATGCTGTGGTGAACAAATGGGCAAGAGAGTAGGCCATACTTTTTCGTTTCAGAACTTAGAACAATTGCTTCAGTTTTTCATCACTGAATATGTAGCTATCTGTGGACTTCTCAAAAATGCCATTTTTACTGTGCTGCACTAAATTCTTTGTAAAGTCAATTTATTGAGAGCTTTGATCACGAAAGGATGTTGAGTTCTTTCCAGGATCTAATGAAGTGAACTATTTTGACCTTTATTCTGTTAATGTGATGCATCACAGTGCTTGTCTTTCATAGGCTGAACCATTTCTAGCTCCCAGGAATGCATCTTAGTATATTATGGTAGATGACAGTTCTACTGCATTGTTAAATCAGGTTTGCTGCTACTATATTGGGAATTTTTACATTTATGGTCATCAAGGATATTGGTGTATAATTTTCTTTTCTTGTAATGGTCTTGGATGATTTTGCTATCAGAGCAATGTCAGTCTTTTAAAAAATGATTGCAAATATTTCTTCTTCTTTACTCTTCAGAAGTTTAAGTAACATTGTTATGAGATTTTGCATAGAAAACATTAAATCAAATTTTTACAAATAAGTTGAGTGTTTAACCAGCCAAGTTTATGATACTTCAGATTGCTTGTTAGATTAGATTTCTTCCATTTATACATATTATGAAGAATATAACTCATTCTTGGTTATCTTTTCAAGAATGAGTATACAAAAACAATTACATAGGTATATTTATCATTTAGGGGTCTTTTTTTCACAAAAAGCTCTCTTTATTGAAGTTTTTACATTCTTACCAAGGCACCTTGCTGGGTACATGTACTTTCCTTTTTTTTTTTTTTTTTTTTTTTTTTGGTGGAACTGGGAATTGAACTCAGGCCCTTGCGCTTAGCAGGGAAGTGCTCATTCTAATGAGCCATCTCCCTGGCCCCTGTACTTTCTTATTTAATCATTACAAGAGATGTACGAGACTGACTGTTTCCCCATTTCTCTGGGCTAAGTGAAGCTCAGAGCTGTCCCTGACTAATCAAAGGGCCACATGGTGAAGGAATGAGGAAGCTTGGATTTGGGCTGAGTCTCTAGCCCCTCCACTGGGCACATGAGGGTTGGGTGATGGTCTTGTCAGCTGCAGAGCTTAATGCTTGTGAGGTTATCAATGTCTTGTTTGTGCTGCTGTAGCAGAATACCTGAGACTGAAGCACCCATGGTAAAAATCCTTTTCACTTTCGCCTTTAAACCTGCTCATCAGTGAGTCTTATCCTGCTTTCTCTTTAACTACAGAGAAGAGCAACTTATTCCCCGCTTTTGTCGCGGATCCCCAACTTACCTGAGGACTTAAATTATTCCCCGCTTTTGTCGCGGATCCCCAACTTACCTGAGGACTTA